>JARHVA010005607.1:677500-830000 GCA_037957365.1 Torreya grandis | reverse complement strand
GGGCAAATAATGGGAGCAGGATAATAAATTTCATGTGAATAGGATCTAAGGGGGACTAAAGGATGGGAGCATACAAAGTAGTTCTTATTTAAGTTATCTAAGGGATTAGTGCTATTAAAATAAGAGTTATAAAAAAGAGATTAGATTTTTATCTTGTGTTAAAACATTCTCTTTGTTTTTATTAGTTTGTTGACTCCATTTGATTATATCATTTATTTATTTTACAATGTATGAAAAATAATAATAAATAACTACCACCACATACTATGAAATTAAATAACTGATATATGTATCCATATTAAACATGATTGATTCCTTTGTAATTAATACAAATCTAATTTTAGGATCTTTAACAATTAAAAAATTAGAAAACCCAAAATGTTGAAACCTTAGGGAAAACTCGGGTTGTATAAGAAGACTTTGAGGTTGGGTTCACCAAGTTAATAACGCTTATTGTTAGGTGTTTTAATATTTATAGGAATATCTTAATAAATAATGGAATAAACCATTCTAAAATTAGGCCAATTAAATGAATTTAAATTTTAATATTCTTATAAATATGTTAAATATGAGAATATGAAAAATATAGAAAATTACAATACCAAAAAATATTTTGAAAGTTGAAATATGAATGAGAAACAATACTTAGCTTGAATGTGGATTTGAAAAACACAAGTGTTAAATAAGACATATTGATGTTCCACCCTGATTTATCATATTCTATAAATTTGTACTTTGTTAGCCTAGACACTATGATCTTGATCGAGACACTAACATTGATGCTCATGTACTAGTTTTAATTTTTGTGTCTATCTCAAGATATGAATTTTTTTATAGAATAGTCACTTGCACCTATTATGTTTCACTATTTACTTACAATTTATTAGTTTAAATCATGTGTATAGGTTCTAGGAATCATTCTTTTATTCAAAATCCTAAGTTCTTCGATTAGGGCATGTCACATTAAAAAATAGGGGTTAATAGGCTTAAGTGAAGTTGATATGACCTCAAGCACCCCTTTTTAAATGAGTTATACCTACATAGACATATACTTTGAATAGGGCCTCAATCCGATGTAGTTCTCCCCCTTATGTGGGCTTGCTTGTGAACAACTATGAAATATGCTATATACAAGTGCATGTAGTGATATAGCTTGTAACTTGAAAATATTATTCATGGGTTATTCCTTGAATTCTTGAGATTTTTAAGAAGACTACTCATATTATTTAATTTTAAAATAGGGAATAATACAAAAATATAACTCACTTGTGCAAATGATTTACAATAGTGTAGTGTGATCTTGAGAGGTGTTTGCTAGATATTGCTTAGTATATATGAATGACCTTTGGTTTATATTTATACCACATTTTTTTAAATAATCTCTTATTAGGGTTAAATAATATAAAACCCACGAATCTTAATATATTTACAATTTAACCATTCAGAAGGTAGGGACACTAGCATCATATTTTTGACACTAGCATCAATGTTAGTGTCCTAATCTGGATGCCAGTACCCTATAGAGTAAAGAGACATTGAGGATATGTAATTATATATATAAGATATAAATCAATTTTTATGTTGGCTTTATGCTACATGTGATTTGGGTAACATAATTTTAAGGTTAGGCTATGGGATAAACATTTAGGCACAATGAAATGGTGAACACAAGCTTTTTAGCAGTGAGAAGATCATAAAATAAAAGGTTGAGCCATGATTAGTATTTTTAAAGTGTAAAGAACTAGTCTATAATATAAAATAATATTTTAGTATCTAAAAGTATGTGCATTTTGTTGTTCCTGAAATCTGTCACTTATTTTTGGGACAACATATGAACTGTTTTGGTCCTACAGGCCAAAATTCCCTCTTCCCATCTCAAAAAATTGTTTTGGGCATTCAAATTCTCTATTTTTCAATCTTTTTCAGCTAATGGACTCCACATGTTCATTTCTACAGACTCTGGAGGTTCATTTCTATGGACTCTGTAGGCTTAAATCTATGGACTCTACAGGCTTAAATCTACGAACTATGTAGGCTTAGATCTACAGACTCTGTAGGTTTAAATATATGGACTCTACAGGATTAAATCTATAGAATCTACAGGAAAGAAATCTATAGACTCATTTCTACGGACTCTATAGGTTTGTTTCTACAGACTTTGTAGGTTCATTTCTATGGACTCTGCAGGTTCATTTCTATGGACTCTGTAGGAAAGAAACAAGCTCTCAACACTTAAGGCAATTTCAAGGTTGGTTCAATGCCAAGGTTTAAACAAAAGATTTAATGACATTGGAAATCATAAAGAGTTAAGTGCTTCATCAAAATTTTGAATTTCAACTACTTTAACAAGTTCAACGGCTTCAAACGGCTTCAAAAGACTTAGCAAAAAGAAGAAAGCTTGAACCGTTGAACCATTGAACCTCGAACCAAAATGGTTCAAAGGTTCAACAGGTTCAAAAGTTCAAAGGTTTAATGAGTGGTTGGTTCAATGTGGTTGGTTCAATGAAGTTTTTTCAAGCGTTCAAGTAAACACAAGATTGAACCGTTGAACCAAAGTTGGTTCAATCGATCGGTTCAATCAGCCAGGTCAAAGGAATGACCCAAAGTGAAGAGACCAAGTGCCCTTGCGAAATGCAACAAACTAAAGGCCAAGTGCCCTTGCAGAGGGTAGTGAAGAAAAGAAGGCTTCGAAGAATAAAGGAATGAACTGTTGAACCATTGAACCTTGAACCAAATTGGTTCAATGGGTTCAACGGGTTCAATGAGTTCAATGGATTCAAAGAGATCAAGGGACTTAGAAAAATAGAGAAGTGATGGAACAAAGGATGAACTAATGAACTGATTGAACCTTGAACCAAAAGAGTTAAAATTTTAATGGTTCAAAGGTTCAACGGTTCAAAGGAAGCACTAGACAAAGGAAGGAAGTGGATGATTCCAGAGACTAGTTCAAAGGGATGGTTCAACCAAAGAGTAAAAAAGTGATTGAACTGTTGAACCATTGAACCAAAGTTGGTTCAATTAGTCGGTTCAAGTGGTCAGTCAAAGGAGTGCCCCAGTGAACCAAGGCCAAAGTACCCTTGTGGAAGGCAGTGAACTAAGGGCAGGTGCCCTTGCGGAGGACATGAAACATTGATTCAAAGATCAAAGGAAAAGCCTGAAGGAAAGTGATTGAACCAATAAAGTGATCGAACCAAGAAATTGATTGAACCAAGGAGCCGAGAAGGCCACCTAAACCATTGAAATAGTCAACCAATGACATCCCTATGGATGTCAAATTTGAGATAATGAAATATCTATCAACTTTCAAATAAAGATGCAAAAATAAGTTTCTCTCATATTTCCACGGAGGGCGCCAAGTGGAAACTGTGGAAGGTTTTAATGTGTTTTTCTAAATACAGTGGAAGTCACCATGTGTCCCTTGTAAAACTTGGTGGAAAGTGCTAAGTGTCAACGTCCACCATTTCTTCCTTTTGTTTCATTATTGAGTAAAGACTATGGTAGGCCCCAAGTGAGTTGATAAGGTAAGTGGAGCATGCCAAGTGTCATCGTTTATGTGAATCCAAATGAGTCTCTCATGTTTCTATAGTGTTTCTAAAAGCTCAGGGGAAGCTACCATGTGTCACTTATGTAGGACTCTCAAAAGATATCTTAAGCTTCTATAAGTTAAACAGATGCTACCAAGTATCCTCACCTATTTCATAGTGGAAAACTCCACATGTCACTTATTAAGATCAGTGGAAAGTGCCACCTGTCCCCATTCCCCTTTTGAAGCTGCTTAGGAAAGAAGTGTTGTGGGTACCATTTTTTATAAGTTGGTAAAGTTTCAAAGTAGCAGACCATGACAGATGTCAAAGACGAAGCACTCCCAATACAAAGACATAGTAGAAAAGATAGCCTGAGAGCTCAAAATACAACAAGGAAAGGGGAAACTATGGAGAAAGATCAGAAATATCTGTGCATGGGATATGTTTCTAGAAGGTGAAACAACCCACTAGGTAGACATTAGAGAGTGCAAACATTCAATGGCGTGGCCTATTTTTTTTCATTGAGTAAAGTGAATGAAAAACTGTGCACACATCAAGAAACACATCAGGTGACCCATATTTAAAACCGATGCATGATTCCAGCATAGCCCATGGATAGAATTTAAAATATATTGAATGCATCGTAGGCCATTTTTTTGAAACAAAGCACCCAAGTCTTTCTTGGAGTACTATATATTGGACTCTCTCTTATTATTTTAGGGAGATCTCTCAACTATCAAAAACAAAACTTTGCCCAAATTGAAAGGCATTACTGAGACTTTGAGCTCAGATTATTGATCATATTTCATTTATTTGAATAAGAAAACAAGTGACTTTTCAGACTTTGTGCTGAAATAACTTGGTTGTTGGGGAAATTGTGTCTGTTTCCTTAATACAATTTTTGTCCATTTAATTAAATAAGTAGAATTAGTGAAAGTAATCAAGAAGGTGTCCTAAAGCCGGCTGTAGAGAGACTTTATGCTACCAAAATTGTTTTTAGTTTGTCTATTTTCTATTTTTGTGTAAAGGATCTTGGGATGACTTTGTGCCCTCATTATCCTTCATATTTCACTCTTTGGCAGTTAAGGTGGAGACTTTGTGCTAAATTTCATCTTGTTGTGTTACTGCGCTCTATTACAATTACTTATCTCTACCTAAAAGGCTCTTGTTGTCTGCTGAATAGCACTTCTAAAAGAAGAGGAGTGCCTTCTGTCATTTCATTAGGATTTCTCCTTTGATTTGTGAACATCATCTCTAAAAAAATATAGATGGATGGTGTTATCCTACCCCTGAGTGTTATTTTTAGCTTATTTATAGCAAATTAGTGTGTGTGTGTATGTGTGTGTATATATATATACATACATACATACATACATACATACTTATAGGGAACCTCCCTTTGATGAGAGGAGAGATTTGTCCCCTTTTGATGTGGTAAACCTATACATTTGGATGACCAATCTTCCTTGCTATGGTTGATCAGACCTATTTTGCTAATTAGTATGCTGGTGACAAAAATATTCATCCAATAGTTTTTGGTGACTCTGCTAGGGATTGACGAGCATTTCCAATCCTTTTCCAGTCTATTCAAATCAAAGCATTTCATATCACTAGGGAAAAATGTGAAGTAGGAAAGAACACTTTCAGCTTCATGCTAACATTTTTTGGTGACTCCGCTAGGGATTCAAATAAGCAATTCCAATCCTTATCCATTATATACTCTGGCGACTCTCATCTGGATCTTACCCATTATAATTATAGCCTTATCCATTTATCCCACTATGAAAGAAAAAGCTACTCCAATGCTTTTCCATTGTTAATTTTTCCTTCCAGCTTCACGCCAATAGTTTTTGGTGACTCCGCTGGGGAAGAACACATAATTTGAAGCCTCAAGCTTCAAGCTAAAGTAGTGCTAGTTCTTTTCCATTTTTATTTTTACACTCTGGCAGATCCATGGTATACGCGAAGCCAAAGGGCTAAAGGTATTGTTGACCATGTATTCGAGTTGGTACAACAAAGTAATTTTGATCTGTTTCCTTCACCATCTCACCTCCAATGAACTAGGAGCTTTCCTCTTACTAAATTCAAGTCTCCATTATCAGGCAAAGTGTTCATTTTTGCTATTAATAAAGCTTTGTCAATACTTACCCCTCTGATATTTGTTATTCCACCTTTCCATAGTCATACAATGGAAATTCAAGGCCCTTGGGGTAACTCTTTTGGCCCACTCAATTTAACTCCACCTCTACATGAGCTACCACGTAGTTCATGGAAAAATTTCCCCAAGTTCTATGGTGATCGGAAGATTCATCCTGATGAACATATCACAACCTTCAGCATAGTCTATGACATAATAGGTGTGGAGTATGAGGATGTAGTAGTTAGGCTATTCGTGGGAACTTTACAAGGTGTTGCTGCAAATTAGTTCTATCATCTACAGGCCCAGACTGTGACTGACTAGAACACTCTCAAAGCCAAATTTGAAGCTAGATTCAATTCTAAAAAAGATGCACATGCCTTGCTAGCTCAATTCACACAAATGAAGAAGGAGCCTCATGAACCAATGAAGGATTTCATAGCCAAGTTTGGCAAGCTGAGGAACAAGATTCCTATAATTGCTCAATTTACACTTGAGAATCTCAAATGTTTCTTCATCAACTCTCAGCTACCTGAAGTGAGTTTTTTTTTGAGACGTTCTGGCTAAATAGACTTAATACAACTCAAGATTTGGCTACTGAGGTGGAATATGACCTTATCTTGGTAGGAAAGATAAAGAGAGATCCTAATAGAGGTAAATCTTCTTCATCTTTTAAATATCCATCTACAGGTACCACTTATTCAATGGTGCAGAAGCTAAAAAATGAGTTGCTAGCTCTTAAGAAGCAAATGGTGCAAGGGATATCTTCAATCCCTTCATACGGAGATATGCCAAGGAGGACATTTCCCAATCAGTCATACCAAGGCAATGCTATCAAGAATCAAGGACAACCAAATCATCTTCCTCCCCCATAAGAGAAACTTGCCATTGAAGCACCCCCAACCAATTTAGTAGTTGGATATCTCAAAATAGAATTTGATTTCGCTTTCCAACTTAAATTAAACTAATAAAATGATTCTAATCTCCTTACAAAAGGCCAAGAAGAATTAGCTAGCGACTCCAACATTAGTTTCCTGAATTACCATGATGAACCTAGAGATAAAAGTGAAGCAGTTGATGGATCATATGCTATATTCACTCAGTCGTAGAACTAGTCAGCCTAGCAAGATGATAAAGTCAAAATAAGGGAAGTTCTCAACCTATAATTTCAATTAAAAATGAGGAAATTCTCTGCCTTTCCATCCAAAGGACCCAGTGAGTAATAAAAAGGTAAGTACATCAAGCATTCCTCCATCTTCAAATTCAATTCCATAGACCAGTACCACCCCTCCTAAAAACTAGAAAGATGAACTGCCTTCCTCTGTTCCTAGTCCATTTTAGTCATTTGACATAATCTCCCATGTCAAGAAGACCTAAATTCAAATGTCTAAATTTGAATTCTTGCAATCTAATCCTGAGTAGTTGGATAGGTTAGTTTAGTGTGTAAAGAATAAAGCCATCCCTACAAGACAAGATGTTAAAAAGGTAACTCATGATCCCCCAAGGAACATGTCCATCCCAAATAATCTTGTCATTACTCCTCCAACTAACCCTAGGAAAATAGAGCCTTTCTATGTTTTGCTATTGATAAATGGTCACAAATAAGCAATTGCATCATAAACTTAGGTGCATCTGATAACATCATGCCTACCAAGGTGGCAGAATCTCTTAGACTCATGCTGACCAAAACCTTTGGAAGATGTTTCTCCATGGAGAACAAATAATTACCTCTATTGGGACAAATCAAGGATGCCCAATTTGCATTTACAACATTCCCAGATAAAAGAATCAAGATGACAGTCCTGGTGGCCGATGTTCTAGCCTTATACGACATTCTCTTAAGGCAAAATTTCTGCAAGGATGTTGGTAGAGAATTGAGCATGGACCTATCTAAAGTGAGGATCTCTATCAAAGGCATTATGTAGATGCTGCTTCCTGAAAAGGAATCAAAATATGTTGTCACTCAAACATTAACGCCTGAAGCCCAAATTATATTTGAGTCTTCAGGCATGGGTAATTATTTTTTGACCACAGAAGATACTCATGTTTTAGCTGATGAAACTCATGAAAATGACAGTCTAAAAATTAGTTCAGATGGAATAGTAGAAGACATGATAGAGCACAATGCAAATGTAGAAGAATTCCCCCTTTTAAGCAAAGAGAAATCTGAGAAAGGATTAGTTTCAAATAAGGTATGAATGCTGGAATTTGATGGCAGATATTCCTCTACCAGTTCAGGAGCCAGAATTGTGTTGATATCTCTTCAAGGAGATATTTTTCCTTCATCATACAAGTTTCAGTTTAATAATACTAAATTTTTTGCTAAATATGAATCTCTTCTACTTGGATTGAAATCTACTCAAGACAAAGGTGTCAAACCCCTTCACGCTAAAGGAGATGTTGAGCTAATGGTTTATCAAGTATTTGATGGGGATAATCAAATCATGTGCTAGACTGAACCAGAAGAACAACAAGCTATGGTAGTGGACCATACTACTGCATGCCAAAGTCAAGAAAAGGAACTTTTCACCAAGAGAGTAAATATTTATGGTTTTTAGAGTGGAGACCACACCTTGCCATGGAGCAAGAAGAGAGAAACAAAAGGAATGCACAAAAAATGTGATTCTTGGTGGAGAGTTTCATTCACCCATCACCGATTCTAGGGAGAAAATGGTTTATTACTGGTTTAACAAGATGGAATGCCATTTTCATTGTCTCATAGTAGGCAGCATCTGAAGTGCTTCAAATCTTGAGGCATCAGATAAGATCATCTATACATATGTATATTTGTATAGTCTTTAGTTCTATTTTTAGCTTTTTGTTTGCATTTTTGGTGCCTTTATTTATTTTTTTGGGTAGCATGAATCCATATCCCAATGGCACACTTTAAGGCACTAGAGATTCTGGTTTCTACTTTCCTCAGTTGTTCCAAGTCTTCAACTGAAAGAAGTTTCCCAACTGGAGCCAGCTATTGTTCCCAAAATTTGTCACTCATTTTTGGGACAAAATATGAACTATTTTGGTCCTGTAGGCTAAAATTCCCTCCTTCCTTCTCAAAAAATTGTTCTAGGCATTCAAATTCTCCATTTTTTAAGCTTTTTCAACTAACAGACTCCGCAGGTTCATTTCTATGGACTCTATAGGCTTAAATCTAAAGACTCTGTAGGCTTAAATCTATGGACTATGTAGGCTTAGATCTATGGACTCTGTAGGATTAAATATATAGACTCTACAGGATTAAATCTTTGGACTATATAGGAAATAAATCTATGGACTCATTTCTATGGACTCTGCAGGTTTGTTTCTATGGACTCTGTAGGTTCATTTCTACGGACTCTGCAGGAAAGAAATAAGCTCTCAACACTTAGGCAATTTCAAGGTTGGTTCAATGCCAAGGTTCAACTAAAATATTCAATGATGTTAGTAATATTAAAGAGTTAAGTGCTTTATCAAGTGAACACAAGATTGAACCATTGAACTGTTGAACCATTGAACCGTTGAACCAAAGTTGGTTCAATCGGTCGGTTCAAGCGGCCGATTCAAAGGAGTGCCCCAAAGTGAAAAGACCAAGTGCCCTTGTGGAGGAAAATGAACCAAAGGCCAAGTGCCCTTGTGGAGGGCAGTGAAGAAAAGAAGGCTTTGAAGAACAAAGGAATGAACCATTAAACCATTGAACCTTGAACCAAATTGGTTCAACAGGTTCAACGGGTTCAACGAGTTCAATGGATTCAAAGAGATCAAGGGACTTATAAAAATAGAGAAGTGATGGAACAAAGGATGAACCAATGAACTGATTGAACCTTGAACCAAAAGAGTTCAAAGTTCAAAGGTTCAAAGGTTTAATAGTTCAAAGGAAGTGCCAAACAAAGGATGGAAGCGGATGATTCTAGAGACTAGTTTAAAGGGATGGTTCAACCAAAGAGCAAAAAAGTGATTGAACCGTTGAACCTTGAACCAAAAAAGGTTCAAAGGTTCAACGAGATTGGTTCAAAGCAATTAGTTCAAGCGGTTAATTGAATGAGCAAAATGCAAGATTAAATCGTTGAACCGTTAAACCAAAGTTGGTTCAATCAGTCGGTTCAAGTGGTCAATTCAAAAGAGTGCCCCAGTGAAATAGGGTAGGTGCCCTTGCAGAGGGAAGAGAATATTAGTTCAAAGATAAAATGGATGGTTCAATCAAAAACTAAGAAAGTGATCGAACCAAGAAAGCAATTAAACCAAGAAAGTGATTAAACCAAGGAAGTGATTGAACCAAGGAAGTGATTGAACCAAGGAAGCGATTGAACCAGGGAAGTGATTGAACCAAGGAGCAAAAGTCACCACGTGTCCCTTGTAAAACTTAGTGGAAATCACCAAGTGTCAACGTCTGCCATTTCTTCCTTTTGTTTCATTATTGAGTAAGGACTGTGGTGGGCCCTAGGTGAGTTGCTAAGGTAAGCAGAGCGCACCAAGTATCATCATTCGTGTGAATCCAAATGAGTCCCACATGTTTCTATAGTGTTTCTAAAAGCTCAGCAGAAGCCACCATGTGTCATCTTCCACATGAATCTCAAAATATATCTTAAGCTTTTATAAGTTAAATGAATGCTGCCAAGTGTCCTCACTTGTTTCATAGCAAAAAATGCCATGTGTCACTTATTAAGATCATCAAAAAGTGCCACCTGTCCCTGTTCCCCTTTTGAAGCTGCTCAAGCAAGAAATTTTGTGGGTCCCATTTTCTATAAGTTGGTAAAGTTTCAAAGTAGCAGACTATGATAGATGTCAAAGACAGAGCACTCCCAATACAAAGACACAGTAGAAAAGATAGCTTGAGAGCTCAAAATATAGCAAGGAAAGGGGAAACGATGGAGAAAGATTAGAAATATCCATGCATGGGATATGTTTCTAGAAGGTGAAGCAACCCACCAAGTGGACATCAGAGAACACAAACATTCAATGGCACGATCTATTTTTCTGCATTGAGTAAGTTGAATAAACAGTTGTGCACACATTAGGAAACACATCATGTGGCCCATATTTAAGACTGGTGCCTGATTCTAGCATAACCCATGGACAAAATTTAAAATTTATTGAATGAATCGTAAGCCATTTTTGTGAAACAAAGTGCCCAAGTCTTTCTTAGAGCACTATATATTGGACTCTCTCTTATTATTTTAAGGAGATCTCTCAATTATCAGAAACAAAATTCTATCCAAATTGAAAGGCATTACTGAGACTTTGAGCTCAGATTGTTGATCATATTTCATTATTTGAATAAGAAAACAAGTGACTTTTCAGACTTTGTGATGAAATAGCTTGGTTGTTGGGGAAATTGTTCTTATGTCTATTTTCTTAATACTTTTTTTTCCATTTAATTAAATAAGCAAAAATAGTGAAATTAATCAGGAAGGTGTCCAACACTTCTGAAAGAAGAGGAGTGCCTTCCGTCATTTCATCAAGATTTCCCCTTTGATTTGTGAACATCATCTCTAAAAAAAGAGAGATGGATGGTGTTATCCTACCTCTAAGTGTTATTTTCAGCTTATTTATAGCAGATTAGTATATATATATATATATATATATATATATATATATATAGTACCTTATAGTTATAGGGAACCTCCCCTTGATGAGAGGAGAGATTTGTCCACCTCTGATGTGGTAAACCTGCACATTTGTCTAACCAATCTCCTTATGTTGTGGTTGAAGAGACCTATTTTACTCATCAGTTAGCTGATTGACAAAATATTCACCCAACACATTTAAATTTGATTCAAATCCAATTATTTATTCTACATTTTTTGAACTCACATTATCTTGCATGCTCTTTATTTTTCTAAGGTTATATCTTGTTCCTTAAGGTAAATATAAAAAAATATTTTGTTAATAATTTAATACATCACATTCCCTCCAATATAATAATATTATCTTCTTTATGTTTTATTCAAACCCCTAAGTCTTTTTTTATTTTGATTATTTTCAAATCCTAGGTAATTTGCATGGTTTGTGTGTTCAATGTTTGATCTTTTATTATGTCACCAAAATTTATAAAATTTAAGAACCCAACTAAAAAAAGTACAAGGATTAATTTGCATCATGTTGTTTTTATTGTAATTATTTTGGATAATTATATATATTTATTAAAAAAGTAAATAAAATCTAGAAATGTAGCTAGTGTTTTAAAAAAATTATGTTAGTATGATAATGATGTGTCTTTGAATGAAATGTTTATAAGTGTTTCTTAAATTGGTAATAAATATGAATTATATCATGGTAAATAATATTTCATATATGAAAAATATTGATCTAAAAATCTTTCACACTTGAGAAAAAATGTTATGGAAAACTCTAATAAGATAGTTGGATTGTTGAGTGTATTGAAAGAAATTGCAATCCAAACTCTAGGCCAAGAGACCCAAGATGGGGTTAAGATTAAACAAATGAATTATAATTTTTATAATTAATATAGGAGTTCTCATAATATAGATCGTGTCCCTAATTCATGTAATGGATTGATGTTTATGCCTAGTCATATAGTCATTTCTCAAGTTTATTATGAACTTAATAAAAATCATATTTATCTTATTTATAATATTTAAAATGATAATAAACCTACTAAAAATAATATTTATCTTATTTCTAATATTAAAAATTATTCTCCTTCTTTTAAAACCATGGATGCTTCTCAATATTTTTAAAATTCCAACTATATTCTAATTACTTCTCAATATTCCTAATATGTTTCCATTACTTCTCAATTTATTAAAAAATATCAACATATTTCAAGTCCTTCCCAATCATTTCTAATTTATTAAAATGTTACTCTAACATCCCTTGCTTATACATCTCAATTTTTTCACCCGATGATAATCTTTCCACTCTTAAAAAATATTCTATTCTAACGTGTTATACATGTACTTTTAATTTAAATCATGGAATTACTACTATGATGCATACACTATGTGATTTTTATAAAATAAAATAAAGATTATTTGTCAAAGTCTCAAAATATGAAAATTAGAGTCACTTATAATGATATTATTATAATCACCTTGGATTATGAAGTACTTCCACACCCATTTTTAATATTTTTTATATTCAAAGTTTGAATGGAAGCACTCAGATCAAATTAGGGCTTTATATCCTCTTTTTTGTATTTTTCTCATGATGATCAATTATTATTTAAGATTTTTCCAAATAGTTTGAAGGATTATGATTTTGATTGGTTTAATGCTTTACCATGATTTTGATTAGTTGATTACTTAAATATTTTTTAATCAATATCATTTTAAAGGTTAAATTTATAAATATCTTAAATCAAACAAAAATCAAATGCAACTATTATTGAATATGTGTTGAGATTTAAAAATATGGTAACCAAGATGACTCATCAACTACCAAATATTAAGATTCAAATTATATTTACTCTTAGTATGATTCCAATTATTAAGGATAAATAAATATTAAATAATTATCATTATTTTAATGAATTTTTTCATACAGTTAGAAATTTTGAGGTAAAGATATTAGATGCAAATGTGCTTAAATATGGGTCAAATTTTCTAACTTATAGTGGTGCCAATTTTAAAAATAAGACAAGTTTTAAATCCTTTCAACCTAATAATGATGCTAATAATATGATAGATACTAAATAAAAACCACCTATCATGCTCATAATATCTCAAAAAAATGAGCATATTAAATTTACAAGTCCAAGTGATATATATAAAATTAAGTTGAAAAGGTTTCTTGAGTGCAATATGATTAATTTTCCTTCCATTGGAAATTTAGATTCTTCAATTCTACATAGTTTTATGTTTACAAACATCATGATGTGAGGGGATTTACTCCAATACTCATAGTCATAATAAAAATATGAACACAAAATTTACTTTCCATGTGTCTCATGGTATGTAAAAAAATTCCTAGGATCCCTTATTTACACCAATAAGAAACCTCTTTTATTTGTCTAATTTGTGGTGCACTTGAGAGGAATGTATCACCATGGAAATTACTCTCAACTTACCCTTTAACTTAGGGTTATTGGACTACATGAATGGTTCGACCTCCAGGGTTAGTGATCTAAAACATTAGGATGACACTAATCAATAAATGAACAAGTATATTTGAGAGCCTAAAAATCATTCAAACCTTTTCTTGGATGACCCTTTATAGTTTTTTCTTGTAATTATCTTCTTAGATAGTATATTTTATTTATCTATCTGATACTTTATATTATATTGTATGCCTTTAAGGTGTAGTTATAGATTAAGTGATACTCCTTTTTGATATATATTGCATCTTGTGGTTTTGTATGAAATATAAAATCATGATGAAAATGAGGTTTACATTATAATTTATATTGATAGTACTGAAGAGGAATATGGTAAGAAACTTGAAGCACACATTGATAAATATGAATTTAATGAAGTAGATCAAGAGAAAGTGAAATAATTATTTAAATTTCATTAATGTCTCCAAACATACCCTCATGAGAGTGAATAATATCATTAACATACTTATTTAATCTAAATTTTAGCATCAAGCCAATCTATACTCCTCATCCTCTCAACCTTTTCCTTTTTGTATTCTTCAGACCCCTACTTCCAACTTTATTACTAATACCATTCAACCTATCCATATTTTATCACCCTTAATAAATTATACCCATTTATTTATTGGACTCAGGACATATCTTTCTCACCTTCACTTATCCATTCCCATACCTATGCATGCTACCTACACCCCTATTATTACTACAACCAATGATTCCCTTGAGCAAGCTCTTCTTCTCTTGCAATCCAAGCTAGCTAATATTGAGTGAACCATTTCTCATGTTAACCATTAATTATATTTTGGTACCTTATTTCAAAACCATTTGTATCCTCAAATTACATCCTATCCTATTTTAGATGTATTTGTAGCTCCAACTCTTTATGAAGGAAAAGGTGATCCTAAACAACACTTGTGTGCCTTCCATGCAACTTGTCTAGAAAATGTCATCTTGTTAACTTATCTCTTTCCAAAAAGTTTCAAAGATTTTAAATTTATATGGATCTATGATCTTCCTCTCCAATCAATTAAAACTTTCAATCCTTTAGCAAATTAGTTTTTAGCACATTTTTCTATCAATATTAGTGATAAATTATCATATGCTCAAATTTTAAAAATCAAACAAGGTCCAAATGAGATACATAGTGAGTATGTTCTAAGATAAAATAATATGCTTTATAAAATAATAAATCAAATGGATAATAACAAGCTTCAAAATATTTTTACTTAAATATTTCTTTCTCATCTTCTAGAGTCTATTATGCTTGAAAACTTCAAATCTTTTGATGAATCATGCCATATAGTTAAATAACATGAGATTATATTGATTACATTGAATAATCTCAATTATAATTCCAATGATCCTTATAATTCAACTATCAAGTTAGAGTCATGCCTAATTATAAGATCAAAATTAATGATAGAAAAATTGATGCTAAAGTTATAATAAATTATATATCACTAACACCACCTAAGATTCAACTACAACCTACACTAAGTATGCAACTCTCAAAGATACCTTCACCTCCTCATGTGATAATTCAAAATATTACTGAATGTCATGTTATTACACAACATATACCATTGTAAATAGTTACAAATAACTTGATAAAATCATTGGTATAGTTACAAATAAGCTAGCATCATGCCCATAATTACATTTGATGATTTTGATAGACATGCATTATTTATTAGAGCATATGTTGGCATACATCAAATCCATAATGATATGATAGGAAATGTATCAAGTGAAAATTTTTGCACCATAACTCTTGTACACTAGCTTAGTTATAAGGAGTAAGATATACAACATTCATCTAGAATTGTGAAACTATTTGATGGTCATACACAAGATTATCTATGACATATCTTATTAAATTTACAAGTGGGAACTCCCATATTTCCCACTCATTCCTTAGTATTACTAAGCACATGTGTCTTTTATATGTTATTAGGAAGGCCTTTCTTATAGAAAATTAATGCAATTCCTTTTACACTTCACAAATGTATAAAGTATATTCATGATAATCAAGTGGTTAATATTTTAGGCATTCAATATGAATATCTTATGGAATCAATGGTACCTAATCCTAATCCATAATAGTTTATTGGAACAATTATTGATCAAATTGGTAATTAATTAGTTTATACAACTATTCAAGATAATGATTTACATTCAAAGAAACATTTTCTAAAATCAGGTTTTGTGCCTACTTATGAACATGATCATATTTCAATTTCTTCACCTAGTTATGGGCATGAATATATTACATTATTTCCATATATTCTTGAGAATAATATGAGTATATATTATCATTATCACATGGTTATAAATAAATAAAATCTACTCCTAAGAAAAAAGTATCACATAATACAAGGTTTATATCTAATATAAAATCACATGTTATTTAGAGGGATCCTACATAGGTACAAGTTGTTATATCATATCCTACCATGCATGAGGATACATGTTTATATAGATATGTGGGAAATGATTTAGAGGATTTATTTTAAACACTTAGTTTTTATTTAGATTCATAAGCTTATACATTTAACACATGTTCTTTGGCACAATAGCTTATTATAAAGGATTTAGATACACATATGAGCATCCTATTTATGATATCATTAGTTAGATACATGGTTTGGCCAATGACATTGATTATATTCCTTGAATAGTACCTACTTGTACATAATTTATATGATCCTTATGTTTTTTCCTTATTCTTCTATACCCAATCCATTTTATTTAGCCCTTGGCTCTATTTTCATTTTCGGGAACTTGTTTCCCTTTCTTTTTCAACCTAATTCGAATAATCCATGATGGATATATTACTATGATGTCAATACACATCCTTCATGACAACTTATTTGATAATTGTTACACATGTATACATGTTTTATATATCATTTTCACTTTAGTGCTTATACCTACATACTTTCACATGAGATTACCTAGACATGCTTTCCATCTATGCTACATATATACCTATATTGTGGGAATTTCACTTTCCTTCCTCCTTTTCATGCTTTTATTTAACACTTTGTTAAGGGTTGTTAAAAATTCCCCCTCCTTATTCCATTTCAAAACTATGTTGCTTACCTTATTTTTCAAAGATTTTTTAAATATTGTTTATGCATGCTTTAATTTTCCAAATATGAAAAAATACAAAAACATTCATATATTCTAAAAAAGTACAAAAATATCAAAACATTTGAAAAAAATAAAAAAAAAGGAAATGCAGGCATAATTTCATGTTGATGGATTACATATTTGCATATATTATCTATGTTTATGTTCAACATATATTATAGTTTATTACATTTTCAACACATAATTATTATCATAAAGTATTTGAGTGTGTAACAAGACACATTTATATAGAAACAAAAAATATTCATACATAGAGGAAACTATGTTGATAAAAAAATCATGCATATAATCAATTAGGATACAACAACACCATTCAAACAACATCACATTTCACCCATGTCCCCTAATGTAGTCATATAATTGTGCATTTTAAAAATATATTTCCAACTATAACACATTTATAGGGACCTCTTACAAATTTTTTCATCACACACTAGAGAAAATAATCAAATATTAGTCAGATCTCAAAATCAAGGCATACATTTCCATGGTTTCAATTTGGGATAGCCTTATACCAAATAACCTTTTCTCAGTTGGGAGCATCTCATTATTCTATATGAAACTCTTCCAAGTTTTATTTCTCCAAAACTTATTTTCTATTTTGAGCTAAAACAAAAAAATATGTTTATGTTTTAGTCATAATTTATATGTATCATAATATATATTCTATTTTATATAGATGAACATAGACACATATGATAAAAATATGCTAAATTCAATTTTTATATTCTTATTTCATTACATAAAATACTTCAACTTGTCTACTTCTTGTATGTGGCCCTTGGCCTTATGTATATTCATTACTCCTTATTTCTTATATGATATCGTCTTGACTTATGTGAGCATCCCTTGCCCTTCTATGTTTTTGTGGCATTAAATTGTCATTTTTATTTATCCTTTGGGCCTTATGTGTGACATTTTTGTAGGTTTTATAACTCTATGCAACATCTTACATGTCCCTTTTATATGGTATTTAATCCTTCTTGCATGACATTGTGTGACTTTGTTTACTTGTTCATTTCTTGATACCATGGTGCCATGATACATTTCATGCACTACTAATTATATAATTATGTACATATATGGTGCCATGATACATATCATGTATATAATACATATATGCTTTAAATGCTCAATATATTCAATACTATTATTACAATACATAGACAATATTTTCAAGTTATTTACATACTTCATACACTACTTCAATTTTATATTCAATTAAAATGATGTAATGTATTATACAAAATTTTCATATACTTTGATGTTACATATTTTAGATTCTAATACAATTCAAATATTCAAATTTTATTGCTTGATTACATTTTTCACAAAGCTCTCACCTTTTATTTTGAGACAAGTGATTTTTAGGTAATTTACCTCATCTCAAAATGGGGAAATAATAATGGGATTATTTATAATCTTTCAAAAGCTCTACATTTTAGATTTGATAATTTAAAATATTCAAAATTATAATGTTTATATTTTGGGGGCATTCAACTTGCTTATGCACTCCACTCGTACATCTACTTGAGCACTAATACACTTGGGAAAATATAGTTAAAAAATTTAAAACAATTTTAAAAAGATAAAATTACCACTCTATATAGTAAAAGGGGCATGATATACATTCATATCTAAGATATTACTCTAAAAAACTAAGATTTTTCTTTTTCAATTATAAAAGTTTCAAGAATTTATAGTTTGAATCTAGATCTACCACAAATAATATGATTCATCTTTTAAAAGCAAACCATGTTTGATCTTAGTGATTCTCCATTCCTTGGTTTCAATTTAGTGAGCCATGTACTAATTCCCACCTCTTCTTTTTAGTTTAAAAAGTGACCCGTGTTTGAGCTTAGTGATGCTCCACATCTTGGTTCCACTTTAGTGAACTGGTTTTTTGGTTCTCACCTCTTTATAAGCATTATAAAGTATTCTATGAGGGTTTGAGCATATAATATTTCCAACTCAAGAATCATCATTGATTATTTGAATTAAGACTTGATCACTCTCAATTCACGACATGTTCAACACTTATCCACATGCCTTAACAAGAAGGCATGCACATCTCTATGACAAAGACAAAGTGTGTATACAAATTTTGGTGTCATATTTATTGTAATCTAGTAATTTTAAGCATGACTAAAATAAAGGGGGGGATGTAGACACTAAAATTTAATCAATAAATACATAAAAATACTTGTTCTTAATAGATTTACCTTGCTTGGTGAATTTGTCATTATGATAACCCATAATGTCTAATAAAGCCTTCAAACTCTCTTAATTACTGTGCATATCTCCTAGACTTCCATGTTTTATCTCTGTTCATCTCTATTAATCATATAATTCAATGTCATTTTTTTAAAGAATCCTTTGTTCCTTATAAACAGGGCACACTAGATAGACAAGGGTGCATTGTGGCCTTGTCCACAATGCTATAATAGTAATATTTTCAAAATAACATGATTTATAATAGATTTTCCATGCAAACCATTAGGTTACCTATTAAAAAAATTCCAAATATTCTCCTATAAAATCACGTCAAGGGTCACACTTGAACCCAACTAGCTCCCACTAAAAAAACATCTCTTTTATGATTATAAAATCATCTATATTCTAAGTAAATATTTCTATTGAATTAAAATTTTGTTATAATAACATAGTCCTTGGTCAAGTATAACATTATTTTATAGTAGGTTAAGGGCATAATTTTTCAAGATTTATAATAAAGAAAATGTAGTTGCATTCACATGATCTTCCTTAAAGGGAGAACTACATTGGCCTAAAGTCATCATGCTATGTATCAACAGTCAGTCAATAAAGGGGTTTTTTATGATAGCTTGACCATTCCCACATTTCCTATTTTACACACCTTTTGAATTTTAAATATGTTGTGTGCTTGTGTAGGAATAGAGTATTGATTTCACAGGTCTCATGCATTTAATTGAGCTCCACACAAAAACATGTCACCTATAGATAGATGTGAACAAGCCTAGTTTTTTAGATCCAATGCATAGTTTGTCTGGATAAATCTATAGTAGCAGACAACAATGCACCACAACCTTGCCTACCTTTTATGGCCTTGTACCGATATACAAAAATGTATTTTTTATAATGAATATATGTTTTTTGGTTATTTAAAGTAGTGGCATCTCACATAAAGTTGTTATAATTTGAATTAATTTGTTTACAAGGATGATTTTACAACCTTAGCCCTAGTTTCTATTTTTAATAATTTAGAACTTATATAAATTTTGTATATCTATATATTTACTATATTCTATCTTATTTAACTTCCTATATCAGATTTTAATAGTTTACATTTCCAATTAGAGTTAATTTTAATTCACAATTAATTTTATTGTAAACAATAACACATATATGATAATCATAAAATGTATTCCCATCAAAGAATATATATATATATATATTTCTAATGCTTTATGAAGTGTGATAACATGACATTAAATAATACTTTGTAGTAACACATAAGGAGGTGAAGGTAGTCGTGATAATTGCCTCCTTGATCAAACTTGTAGTTAAAGCTTATGTGGTGGTTGATATATAACATTAACTATAACTTTAGCCTCATTTTTCCTATCATTAATTTTAATATTATAATTAGGCTTGCCTTGAAACTTGATAGTTGAAGTATAAGGATAATTGGATCTATACTTGATCTTATTTATTGTAATCAATTTAACTTCACATTTCTTAATTGTGTGACATTGTTCATCAAAGGATTTGAACTTATAAAAAATGATAGACTCTTGGAGAGGAGTAAGCAAGTTTTCAGTAAAAACATATTGAATCTCATTATCATCCATTTAATTTTTCAAAATTTCAATCACAATATTATATCTTAGAACAAACTCTCTAGGTATTTAATTTGGACCTTATTTGAGCTTAACAATTTGAGCTTAACAATTTGAGCATAGGATAACTTTTCACCAATATTGATAGAAAATGTACCAAAAATTGAATTTACAAATGATTAAAAGATAAAATTAAAGGGATATTAATATCATAGAACCATATAAGAGCATAATATTTAAGATTTCATGGAAATAAATTGGTTGAAAATCTTTCATTATTTGTCTAATATAGACAAGCTACATGGAAGGCACATAACTCCTATTTATGATCATAGTTTCCTTCATAAAGATGAAGTTTTAGAGCCACAAAATCCAAATGGAAGAGGATAGGATAAATTTGAGGAGATAAAGGGTTATGTAATTAGGTACCCAAATCTAAGTAAATACTAGCATGGGAAATGGTTTTCTCAATATTACCTATCTTGGCTTATAAGAGAAGTAAGGTTTATAACAAAGGAAACATTGGTTGTAGTAATGGGAAGGGTAGAAGTGACTAAGAAAGTAGAAATAGGGATTAATGTAATTTTAGTAGTAAAAAAACTATAAGGACTAACAAAATAATATTTTTAAAGTTCTTTGTGAATAATATATATATATATATATATATATATATATATATATATATATATATATATATATATATATATATATATATATATATATATATATATGAATCAATCTTTTGTGGATGTGCTTGAGCATAATCTCAAACTTTAGCATGATTGGTTTTGGTATCAAGGTCAGAGAGAAGGGCCATGATGTATCTGCCAAAAGGATGAGGGATGGGTACTAAGACATTTTGTGAGGATAAATTTATAACATAAGCATTCTATTATTCCCAAGTCATTGAGGATTTAATAAAAATAATAAGATAAAATAAATGATAAGACAAGGTAAAACAAACATTTGGATTAAGAGAAAGAGGTAAAGTATGAGAGGGAGATTATTTAATTATTTTATATTTTGCCTATGAAAATACATAATTTATATAATTTTATAAATAAATTCTATATATGATAAGTAACTTCAAGATGTGATGTAAGACATGATAAAAACATGTATATGCTAAACCCAAGAAGAATATAAAAATAAAACAAGCAAAACTACTAGCTAAGAAGACAATGCAAGAAAAAATCAAGGAGAAATGGTGATCTAAGCAAGGGTTTAAATTATTTTTATGCTCTCATAAATAATTTCTTATTTATAGCACTAAATACATAGGTAGAACCATGCCTATAGTCCTCTAACCCTAGTTTTGAGGGAAAGTTGAGAGTAATTTCCCTAGGCACTATGATCCTCTTAGGTGCACCATAAATCATAAAAATAAAATTAGTTTTTTATTGTTGGAAAAAATATATCCTAATAATTTTAAATATATCATGAGACACATGGAAACTCAAATCAATGTTTAGCTTTATGTATTGGAGTAAAACCCGTCATGCTACAATGTCTCTAAATAGAACATTTTATAGACCTTCACGACAATAGCTAAATAGCTTTAAAATTATCATAATGTAGTTTATAAAACAATAAAATACAAATAAAAATAAATTAAAATGAAATGTAAAATAATTTTTCATAAAAAAATAACAAAAATCATTCTAAAGTTTAAAGAAAGAGCCTTTGTGTCAATATTTATCCAAGGTGACAAGACACAATATTTTAGTGTCAAATTGCCCCAATGTTAAAAAAAATGAATCATTATGTTATAGATAATATCCAAGGTTGAGGACTATATTATTTTATTGTAATTAATTTACATAATTAAACTGAAACTCTAAGCTAAAATCAACAAGAAACAAGTAGTTTTCTAACTAAAGTGGGTTCACCAAAATGTTTACTCTAGAATTAATTAGGAAGTACAAATAAATCTTATTGGAAATTTAAACTATTGAATATTATCTAGGATGTTATATAAGACAAAATAAAATAAACACAAATATCTACATAAATTTTAAATTAGTAAAAATAAAAACTATGGCTAATGTTATAGAATTATCCTTGTAGCTGATTTATTTTTGATCATGTAATACTTTCTATACTTTGTGACTATATTAAATAACTTGAAAACACAAACACATCAAAAAATAGAGTCTCTATGTCTATTGGGACATGTACATAGGTGGAGGATAAGATCAAAATGTTTCATTATCATGTACTATGATTTTTCCCTGTCAAACTATGTATTAGATCTAAAAATATAGTTTGTTCACCTACAAATGAATATGATCTGTTTCTGTACAAATCTCAATTTGACACATATAATACCTATAAAATTAGAGCCATATTATTTCATAAGTACAAAAATAAGATCAAATGAAAAAGGGGGGAAATGGGGGATGTGGGAATGACTGAGCTATCTTCATAAAACCCCTTTTTGAATGTCATCTACTTACATAGCCCAAAGGTCTCAGGCTAATATTGTTCCCCCTTTAATGAAGAACATATGAATGTATCTAGAAAATTTTATTGTAATTATTTAGTAAGGATGCCATAAAACTTCAATAATCAATGTTATATTTATCCAATAACTATAAAACTGTATTAAGATTGTAATGGAGATCTTTACTCAAAAGATAAATGCTTTTGAAATTATAAAAGATATGTTTTTTTATCAATGAGAACTAGTTAGGTTCAAGTGTGACCCTTGATGTGATTTTATAGAGATATATTTTGAATATTTTTGATAACCTACCTATTTACATGTGTGTTAAATTAATTATGAAGCATGTTATCTTAAAAATATGACTGTTAGAGATCGAGAGACAAGTTTGCACTATTGGATAGATGCACAGTGCACTCCTATTTTCCTAGTGTGCACTTGTCCAGAAAGAACATAATCTTTTGAATCAAGAAGGATAGTAAAGTATGTGATGAATAGGGATGAATAGGTATAAAATATGGAGGTATGGAATATTATATTAGTAATTGAAATAATTTGAAGGATTTCTTAGAGATTGCAGTTTTTAAAACGGTGAGCTGACTAAGTAAGTTAAAGGTGTCAAGAACAATCATTATCAAACATTTATTGATTATATTTCAGTGTTTACAAATAAATACAAATTTTGACATTAGTTAGTTTGATGTAAGTTTTCATCTTTTGTAGCTAGAGTATATCATCACTACCACTAGGTATTAAAAACATTCAAGTGTAATATCTTTAAGGTCCATTTTGTTTTGCCACTATCATAGTCTATAACCCCTGAGTTAGTGGCAAACTTAAGTTTGGTAAAGGTATTTATTCTTATTATTTATTTGACCTCCTAGGTATCATCTTACTAGGTTAAGATGCATTTCATTTTTATATAACCCCCCCACCCTTTGACATAATAGATTGACACATTATTTTAGGATGTTGGGTTCTCCTGATAATGTGTCCTTTATAAGGATGGATTTTGACTTTAACACTGACATGCTTTATTAAAAAAAATCATTTATCCTTACTTATATGATAATTATTGATAAATAACTCAAACCTAATAATAATAATAATAATAATAATAATAATAATAATAATAATAATAATAATAATAATAATAATAATAATAATAATAATTCCATATGAAAAATGAATTATTGTTAATGGATTTTCCCTAACTACCTAGAACCCTATTTTATTTGTTGCTTTTCTCCTAAACTACGACATGAGTTTGGCTAAAATTTTATAGTTTTTTATAACACATCCACCTTCAAACCCATTAAATCTTTCCAAGACCATATCTTAAAAACATAATTATAACATATTTTTAGATGGATTTTAGTTGATGTTTTAAATTATTTTTAACACATAATGTCCAAAAATAACCTGACATTAAATATAACTATTAGATTTTTTATTTATAAAAATATGGAACTTTATTGTCCCTAATTATTCATAGGAAGGAAAACTATATTATAAAACAAAACATTAAAATAATTAAATGTTATTTGGGTACTTCATGTTGTTGTTTATTTTGATTTTTTTTTGAGATTTTTCTCTCCTCTTGTGCTTCTAATATTCCTTTTTGCTTGCTTTGTGTGACTCTTTTCACTTCTTTTGCATTGATGCTAGTTTTTATGTATTTATATGAAGACATAAATGTCAAGTTTTAAGTTCTCCTTTTTCTTCACATACTTCAGAAAACCTTTATCATAGCTCATGTGCCTTCCTCTTGAGGCCTTCTTGTGTTTCCATATACGTTTTAAATAGAATTCACTCCACTCTTTCATAAACTACCATGCATAGGAAACTCATAAAAGTAACCTAACTATTAGATGTTAAGAATACAAAAATATTTATAAAATGGAATGAATGCATTGATCAAGGGTAAATGCATAAAGTTGGGAGAAAAAAGTAGACAAAATGAAAAATACAAAACTTTTTTTTGTAAAGGGTGTATGCATTTAAAAAAAAACCATTGCTAATATGATTTGGGTTAGTTTTGAGCCTAAAGTGTACATGCAATTTACAAAGCAAATATGTCCTTTGAGTTACAATAGGTTATTTTTTGTTTGGTCCGGTTGATCAATATATATTCCATTTGATTTTCAAAGGGCATATGCCCTTTGAGTTATAATAGGTTCTTGTTGTGTTTTGTCAATTTGAGTTGTACATTTAGTAAAATAAATGTAATAAGTATAATTTAATACTTTAAATTCATTTTACTAAATATAAAAAATTAGGGTCACTCTACATCTTTTAAAATCAATTACAGAGCTATAAGAGTTACCATTTACAAGTTAGTTTTTCAAAATCCATTTTGGTCAATAATTATTTTTCAAAATTTTAGGATTAAAAGATATAATGATAAACAAAGTTTATAATCATGTTATGTATGTAATAGATCTATACCATTTAGGATTACATGCCTAATTTATCTACTTGAGTATGCCCTACCTAATTTAATAACCAAGCCATATCTTGATCTCAATGTGTATGCCCTACTTAAATACCTAATCCATATCTTAATCTTGACTATTCCCTACCCACATTCTTATAATTAAGTATGTCCTACCTACTTTAACTACTTGAGTATGACATGCATAATTTACCTACTTTAATACATTCCATACATGATTAAATACTAGAGCCATATCTTGCTCTTGAGTATGCCCTACCTAAATAATTGATCCATATCTTGATCTTAACTATGCCCTACCTACCTTCTTATACTTGAGTATGCCTTATTTACCTTGTATAATTGAGTATTCCCTACCTACCTATATTTATTACCCTACTTATTTGAGTATGCCACACCTAATTGAGTATGCACTACCTAATTGCATACATGAGCCATATATTGATTTTCAATACCCATATCTAATCCTTATTGTATCTATCTTACCTAAACCATATATTAATATCTTATACCTAATTGAATACCCAAGCTATATCTTGAAAGGAGTGGGGGCATTATCATGCTTGAAAATCAATAGAGCAGGAATTATTGGATCAATGGATAATAATGAGGGTAATTATCAAGGGATTCTTGAAAATTAGGAGAGGGGGAATTGACTGAGCCATATATTGAAGGGATAGGGGGTATTCTCACTTATATAGATAAAGGAGTGACTAGGGACAATCATGTAAAAGTTTTGAAGGCAAATTCAGGTTGAATTCTTAAATAATTTGTGGGTTTTTTAATTAATGGATTTATTGATATGCATAAATGAATAGCATGTGAGTTATAGTATATATATAGTAATGATACATTAATTCATAGATTACATCTACCACATACCTAGTAGTACATGTAGTAGGTATGTAGTCACTCATACAAGACATCAACATATAGTCATGATATGGTCACTCATACCAGACACAAATATATCTAATAACCATAATACACTCCATTTACACCTAAACCATTAACTCTAACCCAAAAACCCCAAATACTAAACACTAAAATAATAAACCTTAACATTGTACCCTAAAACTTGAACCATTAAAATTAAATCATATAGCCTAAAACCTTAATTGTAAACCATAAACCCTAAAAATTAAAATATAAACCCATAACATTAAACCTTAAACCCTAAACCTTAACCCTATATAATAAATCCTAAACAAAAAATATAAAACCTAAACATTAAATTCTAAACCATAAACATTAAAATCCAAACCCTAAACCTTAAATACCAACCCTAAATACCACACTGAAAACCATAAGCCCCATACCATAAAATAATAAACATTAAACTCTAAACCCTAAACCTAAAACCATAAGCCCCAAACCATAAAACAATAAACATTAAACCTTTAACCCCACACAATAAGCCCTAAACCATAAAATAATAATCATTAAACCCTGAACCCCAAATCTAAAACCCTAATTTATACACCCTAAAACCATGGGACATAAAACCCTAAACCCTAAAATTTGAACCATAAACCCCAAACCTCAAACCCCAAACCATAAATATTAAACCTTAAACCCAAAAACCAAAAACCTAAACCCCTAATACTTACCCCAAAACACAAAACCCTATATATTTATCCATACTTGAAAAATATTAAACTCAAACATAAAACCCTAAACAATAAAACATAAACCCAAATACCTAAAATCAAACCCTAAAAACTAAACACAAAATCATAAATTCCAAACACTAAAATCGAAAATATATTTACAAAACCTAAGTGTTAATCCATAAACACTAAGAACTAAACTCCAAAACCTAAACCCTAAACCCTGAACCTAAACCTAAACCTTATAACTCAAACCTTGATCCTTAAACACCAAACCTAAATATTAAAACTTAAACCCTAAACCTTATGCCCTAAAAATTGAACCTTAAACCCTAATAAATTATCCCTAAACCCAAAACCCTAACCTATAAACCTTAAAACCTAAACATATAACCTTAAGACCTTAAACCCCTAGATTTTATACCCTAGACCTTGAACACTAAGCCCAAAAACATAAGCCATTAAACCTAAACCCAAAACCATAAACCTAAAATCCTAAACTCTAAACCATAAACCATTAACTCTAAAAACTTAGTATTAAACACCAAACCCTAAACTCAAAATTAAAAACCATGAACCTTAAACCCTAACATTATACCCTAAACCCCAAACCCTAAACCTTAACACATAAACTCGTAACCCTAAACCATAATCCTAAAACCTTAAGCACTAAACCCTAAACCTTTAAATTTGAACCCTAAACCATAAACCTAGAATCATAAAACCTCAAAGCCAAAAACATATACCATAAATCCTAAAACCCTAAACCCTAAACCTTAAAACCTAAATACGAAAACCTAAAAAATCAACTCCAAACACTAAATATAAACCTTGAACCCTAAAATCTTAACCCAAAACCATGAAAATTAAAAATAAACACTAAGTACTAAACCTTAAAATCTAAACATCAGACACTAAAATCTAATCCCTAATCTATAAAAACCTAAACCATAGCCTAAACCCCAAACCCTAAAAATTGACACCAAACTAAAAACCTAAATCACAAGATGTAAACCCCAAGCCCTAGAAATTAAACCTTAAATTATAAAACCTAAGTCATACACCCCAAACCATAATCCCTAAACCCTAAAACCTAAACCCCTAAACCTAAACCCAAAACCCCAAAAATTAAGCCATAAACCCTTAGCCCATAACTATAAATGCTAAAACACAAGCCTAAATACTAAATCTTAAGTCATAAATCCAAACCTAAACTATAAACCCTAAAATTTAACCCTTAAACCCTTAACCCCAAGATTAAAACCATAAACCATGATTCACAAACCCTAAACATTAATTTATAAATTCTAAAATCTAAACCCAAAACCCTAAACCTTAAATAATAAACTTAATTCCTTAAACCTAAAACCTTTAACCCTTAACCTAAAACCATAAACACTCAACCCCAAATCCTAAGCCCTAAGCCCCAAACACTAAATCCTAAACCCTATATACTAAACCCTAAACTTGTTGGAAATATTGTCATTGATGTCAAAGGTCTAGAATTATTGGTGATAAAGGCCCCATTGTATTTAATGGTGTTTTTAATATTCATATCTTGGCTAATGTGTGTTACTATTTATTTAATATTAATTAATATATTTTTGGTTGCATATAAGTCAAAAGAGGGTCCATGGAGAAGTGAAAGAGTCACGAGGTAAAAGATGAAAGAGGAATGGGATGCATTTTCTCATGAAGAGTCATCTTGAGAATTCCAATAGTCACCATGTGAAGACAAAAGAGGTATGGCACTTTTTATATGAAGGGAAACTTTGAGAAATATGAAAAGTCACCAAGATAAAGACAAAAGAGGAAAGGATGGTTTTGCTTATGAAGGGTCACCATATGACTTTTCAAATGTAAGGATACTAAGGGTCATACAAGTTTGGCACCATTTTCCATGAGGATTGAAGGGTCACAAAGGTGAATGCCAAAGGTCATTTGGAAAGCTATAAATAAAGGCTTGAGAAACCATTTTTAATATGCAAGAGAGTGTATGGTTTGTATTTGTTTTTGAAGAGAGAAAATTAGGAGATATTGTAGAGTTTTATCATTTGTTGAGTAACCAATATTGAGAGATATTTGTGTTTTATACACAAGAGGGGTTGGTGTTCTTATGGGTTGGTGATCACAAATCTTTGCATGGGGTTGGTGCTCCTATGGGTTGGTGCTCACAAATGGTTGTTATGTTGGTACTCAATAAAGGGGTTGGTGCTCCTTCAAGTTGGTGATTGAAAACTTTATAGTTTGAGTTGGTGCTCATTCATATACTTGATATTGTTCTATGTGGTTTTTCCCATTTTGGGTTTCCATGTAAAAATATGGTCTCTCTCTCTCTCTCTCTCTCTCTCTCTCTCTCTCTCTCTCTCTCTCTCTCTCTCTTGTGTGGTGCAAATTATTGTTTCAGTTTTATTGCATATCTTAAATGTGTGATTAAGTGGTTAAATAAAAGAAATACGATTAAGTAAAAAGATATATAATATACTGATTCACCTCCTCTCTTAGTATATTTCATGCTTAACAATTGGTATCAGAGCAGGTTCCTTTTGAAAAAGTTTTATAGCTTAAAGGTAGATCGGGAAAGCATGATGGGTGGATCACATGAAGGATTTTCTACAAATAAGGCACCTTTGTTTGACGGGATGAATTATGTTTTTTGGAGCATAAGTATGAAGACTTATTTAAAGGCCCTTGGATTCAACATATGACAAGCAGTGGTGGAGGAATATGAAGAGCCACAGACACTTGTAACTACTTTGATAGAAAAGAAGGCAAGTGAAAATAATGCTAAATATTTAAATGCTATTTTATGTGGTTTGTGAATTAGAATTTTTTAAAGTTATGCAATGTAAATCTACTCATGAAACTTGGGTAAAACTTAAAAATATTTACAAAGGTGATGGAAAAGTTTAGCAAGCTAAGCTTCAGACTTTCAGAAGATAGTTTGAGAATTTGAAAATAGACGAGGAAGAAAATATAGCAAGTTATCTTTTGTAGGTTGATCAAAAAGTTAATCAGATTCAAGGTCTTGGAGAAAATTTAGAAGAATCAAATATGGTTCAATTTTTTTTGAGATCTCTACCATTGAGATATGATGCAAAAGTTTTGGCAATTGAAGAGATGAAGAATTTAGTCAAGCTAAAGATGGATGAGCTTCATGGTATTCTTACAACATATAAGATTTAGACTGAACAAGATAAACCCTCAAAGAGAGAAGCTACTTTCAAGACATCAAAGAAAGAGAAATCTAAGATTCAAGAATCAAGTGATAGTTCTAGTGAAGATGAAGATGACAACATAGCTCTATTCATTCACAAGCCGAAAAAGGGCACAGGTAAATATCAAGGAAAATTACCTTTTAAATGTTTTAATTGTGGAAAGATTGGACATTTTGTAGATAAATTCCCAAATAAGGGTATTGATGATAATGAAGAAGGAAAGTCTACATACAAGAATAATTTCAAAGGTAAATTTAAGAAGGGATTTGAGAAGAAGAGTTTGTATTCTAAAGATCCTAGCTCAGCCAAAGATAGTGGAGTCAGTGATTCAGAAGAAGAAGAGATTCTATTCATGGCCTTACATGAATATGCCTTATTAATAAAAAGTACATATGATCAAGAAGAAGAATAGGATGAAGCTGAAGTGAATCTAGAAGGAGAACTCATTTGTGCCTTATAAGAGTTAAAATCTCTTGAAAACAAGAATCTAAGATTAAAGCTCCATATCGAGAAAAATGAAAAAGAGTCAAAGGAAATAATTGAAGATCTACAGGCACACTTTGAAGAAGCCAAGAAGAATGAAGAATATCTAACAACATAGTTGAAAATAGTAAGTAAATAATGTGAAATGTATGTTATTGAAATTGCTTCTTTAAAAGTAGATCTTGAGAAAACAAATAAAGCAATCAATGATAGAGTAGCCAATGATTCAAAATTTGGGAATATCACTAATTTGTTGAATAAAATATTATAAAATCAAAGATTAATGTCAGATAAGATAGGTATTGGATTTGAAAAATAGAAAGAGGAGGTCACTACTTTCACAAATAAGGAAAAAGGAAAGAGCTATGCTGAAGCTCTTACAAAAGAAGAAATAAAAAGGGAAGAAGTTAAGAATATAGAGGACATCTTAGACAAAGAAGGTTGGAGAGAACAAAGTTACAAAAAGAAATCAAGATAGAGATACACAAATAGGTCCTATTTTTATGGTTACCATTTTTATTGTAATGGATATGGTCATAAGAATATAGAATGTTGAAAAAGGGCTAACAATTTGAGAAATAAGGAAAAGGAAATTCATACAGAGTCAAGCAAAAGCCACAACTCTTTTTCTCCTCTATCAAGCTTTAATGAAGAGGTCACAATATGTTACAAGTGAAAAAACTTTAGACACATAGCTTGGTACTATAAAAGAATGTTTGAGTTAGTCAAGAAGGACTAGAGTTTCATGATTCCATTCATTAAGAAGAATGTTCAGATAGGTTCATGGCAAAAGAAACAACTTGAAAAATCTATATTAGTTTAGACAACTTTTCATGAAAGAAATGAAGAAAAGCCATGGTTCATTGATAGTGGATGTTTGAGGAACATGATAGGAGACAAGAGCAAGTTCGTAACTTTGAAGAAGATCAATGGTGGCATAGTGAAATTCAGAGATAATACTACTGCCAGAATTGCTAGAAAAGGTACACTAAGTTTGGATAATGGCAAAACTAAAATTGAAAATATTTTGTATGTAGAATGTCTTAAGCATAATATTTTGAGTGTAAGTAAAATGTGTGATTAGGATCACACACTAAATTTCTATGCATAAGGTTGTGAAATTAGAAGAAAAGATTTAGATGTATTGGTTGTAGATGCTTAGAGAACATGCAATAATTTATATATGCTATTAGACATCAAAGGTCAAAGATGTTGTTTGAGTCAGATTTAAAATTTTTGGCTATGGCATAGGAGAATGGGGCACATAAATTTTGATAATATTGTCAAAATTAGCAAGAAGCAAGAAGTCAAAAATATTCCAAAGATTACAAAGTCATCCAACACACTTTGTGAACCTTGTTAGCATGGGAAGTAGGCTAGAAGGTGGTTCAAAACAAAAGAGTACTCAACCACTCAGATGCTAGAGCTTTTTCACACTGATCTATGTTGACCTATGAGAACTCAAAGTACTCAAGGTAAGAAATATTTCATGTTGCTTATTGATGATTTTTAATGTATGACTTGGGTAATGTTTTTAAAAAAAATTTAGAAGCTTTTAGACATTTCAAAGCATTTAAAGCATTAGTTGAGAATGAAACCAATTTGAAGATTAAGTTTCTAAGATCAAATTGAGGAGGATAATTCATGTTAGATCAATTTATTGAGTTTTTTGAAGACATGAAATAAAGAGACATTATTCAGTAGCCAAAACTCCACAACAAAATGGAGTAGTTGAACAAAATAAAAGAATAGTTCAAGAGATGGTGAGGACAATGCTAAATGAATCTAAGATAGAAGATAAATAATGTAGAGAGGTAGTTTCTATAGAAGTACATATTCAAAATAGATCACTATTGATAGTCAATAATGATAAGACTCCTTATGAGTTATGGAAAGACAAACTAGCAATAGCTGATTATTTTAGAGTTTTTGGTAATAGATGCTTTGTAAAGAGAACTAATGAAAAACTTGGTAAGTTTGAATCTAGAGAAGATGAAGGTATATTTATTGGTTATTATTTCAAAATTAAAGCTTATAAATCTTATAACAAAAGAACCAAGATTTTTTTTGAAAGTACAAGTGTCAAGATAAAAGAAGATGGAACACAAAGAATCAGTGATCTAGTAGACATTCATGAAATCATTGAAGAGGAAGATTTTGAAGAATTAGATGAAGATGAGAAGATGGATAAAAAAGACACCAAAACTTTATCCAAATATTTTCAGAGAAATCATAATGAAAGTGACATCATCAGGGATATAAATGAAAGAATTCACATTAGAAGAATGATGGTAAGTGAATCTAAGCAAGTTAATTTCTCTTTGTTATCCAAAATTCAGCCTAGAACTTTTTCAGAAGGTAGACATGATAAGCATTGGGTTAAGTCTATGGATGAAGAATTAAATCTAATAAAAAAGAATGATACTTGGGAATTAGTGCTTAGACCAAAATATCACAATGTTTATAGGAATAAAATGGAATTATAGAAATAAGTTGAATGAAAGTGGAGAAGTGACTAGAAATAAAGTAGGATTAATATGTAAAGGATATGCTCAGATTGAGGGAATAGATTTTGAAGAATTTTTTTCACTAGTGGCAAGGTTAGAGGCTATTAGAATGTTTCTTATATATGCAGTGTTTAAAAATTTCAAAGTATTTCATATGGATGTCAAATCTACCTTCCTGAATGGGAATCTAGAAGAAGAGGTCTACATTGAGCAATCTGAGGGATTTATTCTCTCAAATATTATTATCCATGTATGTAAATTGAAGAAAGCATTGTATAGATTGAAACAAGCTCCTAGAGCTTGGTATGCAAGACTTGATAAGTACCTGTAGGATCAAGGTTTCAAGAGAGGATTTGTTGATAGTGATCTCTACATCAAAACAGAAGGTGAGCATCAATTAATTATTATGGTATATGTTGATGACATCATTTTTGGAGGAAATATTGAAAATATGGCAAAAGAATTTTATGATAATATGCAAAAAGAATTTGAGATGTCTATGCTAGGAGAATTGTCATTTTTTTAAGATTGTAAATATTTTAGTCAGATAAAGGAATTTTCATATCTCAAAGTAAATATGCCAAGGAAATGTTGAAGAAATTTGATTTTAAGGATTGTGAACCAGTTGTCACACCAATGTGTACAAAAAATAAGGTGAGAAAGGATTAAGATTCACCTATTACAGATCAATCTTTGTATAAATCTATGATTGGTAGTATTTTATATTTAACAACATTGAGGCTAGACATCATGCATACAGTAGGTATGATTATAAGATATCAGTTAGCTCCAAAAGATAGTCATGTTCAGTTGGTAAGAGAATATTCAGATATATTGAGGGGACATTGGATTATAGATTATGGTATCCCACAGGCAGAGATTTCACTTTGGTTTCTTATAGAGATTCAGATTGGGAAGGGTGCTTGGATGATAGAAAGAGTACAAGTGGAGGAGCTTTCTTCCTTGGTGTTAGCTTAGTATCATGGCTAAACAAGAAGTAGAATTCAGTATCACTTTCTATAGTTGAAGTAGAATATATTGTAGTGGTATTAAGTTTTACTCAAGTGCTTTGGATGAAGCAAACTTTGGAAGATATCATGGTAAAGTATGATGAATCTATTTCTATTTTTTGTGATAACACAAGTGTTATTAATATTTCAAAAAATCTATTGATGCATTCAAGAACAAAACATATTCCCATTAGATATCACTTCTTGAGAGAGCAGGTTGTAGATCAATAGGTTAAGATGGAGTATATCATTACTACAGAGTAGATTGTAGATATTTTCACAAAGGCAATACCAAAAGACACATTTGAGTATCTATGAGAGAAGTTGGGAGTAATTTATTTTACTTATTGAGTTTCAGCATCAGTTTAGGGGGAGCTAAGTGTTAACTCTAGGTAGGTCCTTTGCCATTGATGTCAAAGGGGGAGAATAATAGGTATAGGTGTAGAAATAGGTACAGGGAACATGTATAGGTTGTTATAGTAAGGGGGGTTACTATTTGTTTTAGATGGTAGTATGTGTAGGTTTTAGGATGTGGTAGTTTCAATTTGAGGTTGCCATTGTCATTGATGTCAAAGGTGATGTCAAAGGTCTAGCATTATTGGCAATAAAGGTTGAATTGCATTTAATAGTATTTTTAATATTCATATCTTGGCTAATGTGTGTTATTATTTGTTTAATATTAATGAATATATTTTTAGTTGCATATAAATCAAAAGAGGGCCCATAGAGAAGTCAAAGAGTCATGGGGTGAAAGACAAAAGAGGAATGGGACACATTTTCTCATGAAGAGTCATCTTGAGGAATTCCAAGAGTCACCATGTGAAGATAAAAGAGGTATGGCACATTTTTCCATGAATGGACACTTTGAGGAATACAAAAAATCACCAAGATAAAGACAAAAGAGGAAAGCATGCTTTTACTTATGAATGGTCACCATATGACTTTTCAAATCCAAGGATATGAAGGGTCATGCTAGTTTGGCACCATTTTACATGAGGATTGAATGGTCACAAAGGGTGAATTCCAAAGGTCATTTGGAAAGCTATAAATAAAGGATTGAGAAGCCATTTTTAATATGCAAGAGAGTGCATGGTGTGTATTTATTTTTGAATAGAGAAAAGTAAGAGATATTTTAGAGTTCTATAATTTGTTGAGTAAGCAACATTGAGAGATAGCTGTGTTTTATACAAAAGAGGGGTTGGTGCTCCTATGGGTTGGTGCTCATAAATAGTTGATGTGTTGTTTCTTGGAAAAGGGGTTGGTGCTCCTAAAAGTTGGTGCTCATTCATATACTTGAGATTGTTCTCCATGGTTTTTCCCACTTTGGGTTTCCACATAAAAATTTGGTCTCTCTCTCTCTCTCTCTCTCTCTCTCTCTCTCTCTCTCTCTCTCTCTCTCTCTCTCTCTCTCTCTCTCTCTCTCTCTCTCTCTCTCGTGTGGTGAAAATTATTGTTTGAGTTTTATTGCATATCTTGAATGTGTGATTAAGTAGTTAAATAAAATAAATCAGATTAAGTAAAAAGATATATAATATACTGATTCACCCCCCTCTCAATATATTTCATGCTTAACAAAACCCTCAACCATAACCCCCAATACCAAAACCCTAAACCTTAGACCCTAAACCCTAAACCTTAAGTGTGAAACTAAAAACCTAAACACCTAACCCCAAACCCCAACCCTAAAATATGACTCCAAAACTTTAAAAATAAAACATTAAATCCTAGGCACTCAAGCCCTTACCCTAAACATAAAAAATATAACCCTAAACCCCAAACCCTAAGACTTAAACCTTGAGCCATAAATACTAAATCTTAAACATACAACCCTGAACCCTAAAACATAGACCTTGAACCTTAAACCCAAATCATACAACCTAAACATTGACCCCTAATTGATAAACTAAAAAATAATCCAAAATTATAAAACATAAACCCCAAACTCTAAGTCCTATAAAATAAATCCTAAACCCTAAGTGTTTTAGTGAATTTTTCCTTATATTCCTTAGACGAAAGAAAGAAGAAACTAGAGAAGGGTTTGGTTAGTAGAACCTGATGTGTTGTGCACACATTGATCTAGAAGGTTGTAAATACTCCTCTTTAGTTTAGGAGGAATGACTTGCAAAAATGAAAGCACTAAAGAAATGGTTGTTTAGTTAGACAGTTTGGTGGATTGCCTAGCAAGCTAGATCTAAGAAGCACAAGCTTTCTTGGAGGCTATAAACCCACACTTTTAAACAATCAAGTTCAAAAGATAAATTAATTACATAAATAATAGAAGGTAATAAAATCAAATACAAGAAGTGCTTGATAAATGAATAGGTAAATTTGACTAATTATAGTAATGAATAAGTTGATATTAATGCTAAGTGAATTAGGTGTGGTCTAAGAAATAGTGTGCGGTTTTGTGATGATGTAGAGAGGTAGAAAGTTGATTTTTTTGAGGTCTAGTTGGTGAAAATGGCTTGTTTATTTTTCACATAGTGACCATTGGCAGATGGGGTGACCATCAGTGGTTAGACAACCATCGACAGTTATGGATAGACCATTAGTAGTCAGGGTGACCATCGATGGTTACTATAGGTTTGATCTAGTTCAACAAGATGGTTAATAAGGTTGTAGAATGGAATTCTAGAAAGTGGGTTAGGGATAGGTTGGTTGAAAAATAGAAACAAAGTAACTAATTACTAAAAATAGGTAATTATCTTTTTGGTTGTTGATCTAAAGATGGTTTAGAATTTTTTTGGTGGAGCCTATAACAATTTTGGTAGAGCAATGATACTTAGCTATTGGATAATGGATGGTAGCACTTTGGTTCTCCATCACACTTGCTAGTTTGTTAATTCACTAGAAGAATACCTGCAAAAGGAAGTAATAATGCAAGAGGATCTGATTCATGTTTGGATTGATCTATTTCACCTCTTCCTCTCTTATTATAAGAAGGAAGGAGAGGTGAAATAATAGTTCAACAAGGTATTTACTAAGGTGTCTAAATTTAGATTTTGTATGCATTAACTTACACATAAATTAGGTAGACTAAATATAAAGAGGTAAGTTGGAGTTGAATAAAGTTAATTATTTAGGTGCTTAAAGGATAATCATCGATGGTTAGGCCTAACCATCAATGTTTAGGGTGACCATCGATGATCGGTAGGTCAAAAGTTTAATTTGGTAAAATCTAGTCAAGGTGAGTTAGGTTTAGGGTTGATAGGTTATGATATAGTCTTTAGGGGGTCCCAAGGTGGTCTAGGGGCTAGTTCAACATCTAGAACCACAATGTGTAATTTTTTAGTGTCTACATTTTATTGCTTTTTATTATGTAAGTTGTATCAACAGGCTTTAAAATAAAAATGGATTACAAGTCAAAGATTACATTGGCCCAAGTATGGGAGGAGGTGTTCCCCCTTAAATCAAGAATCGATAAGGTGGAAAAAAAATGGGTGTGGGTTTGATAAGTGGGTAAATTGGTGACGTAGTGGGTGGTAGGTTGGGTAGTGAAGTATAGACACATGCACAAAGTGAAATTAAGTGTGATAGCTAATATCATATAATGACTAAGTTTCCATAGTTGGTAAAAATAAGGTTGATACTTGAAGGACAAGTGACAAATAGACCACATGACCGTATGTGATGATTCAGCTACACTTATAAACATAAGTCTCCTAGACAAGGTCAGTGTTTTCATGGGTATCCAAGGTAGGAAGTACTCCCATGAAGACACAAATAAGGTGGGTGTGTGAAAGGTAATGCAAGTTAAAAATGTTTAACTTGGAAATTTATTTGGTACGATAAAAAAGAACCAAGGTAAGGTCATCATAAAATATGTGATAGTTCGGCCAAAATGGCTAAGTATGAAGTTTGATGTCATTTTGTGGGGGTTATTAGAGAAGGTCATATTTGATGGTTGGTATTAGGTGAATGTGAATTAAATTTTTGTTGAAAAAAGTGTGGTTTTTGAATAAAAATCCCTAAGTTGGTTGACTATTGATGGTCAGGGTTGATCATCAGTGGTCACCCTGACCATAGATGGTCATACATCAACCCTAAAAGGGAAAAACAAAATATCGATGGGGGTTTTATTCATTTATTATGAATTGAAACCATCAAAGATTACACTCTTTGGAATTTTGAGTAAAAAGGTGGTGATGGTTTACAAGTGAGTGAGTGAGTGTGTTAGATTGAGTGGATTGATTCAAGGGTGATTTAGTGATCAAGGATGCAAAGGGGATGAAGGAAAGAGCAGGGTCAGGCAGTGGTTCCTAAGGTTCCTCCTCAATGGTGGTTGAAGAATGAGGTAGGCAATGTTTTTTAATTTAGTAAATGAATGTGTATTTGAATTTGGTTATTTGTTTATTATTTGTGTAGGTAGGTTTAACTTACGGTTAGGGATTGGGTAGTTATTTTTGTGTTTAGAGTTGAAATGGGAGGTTAGATGCAAATTTTTAGGGGTAGGGTATATAAGTGAGGATAGAGGTAGGTGTAGGTAGCCTGGTTGTAGCTATTGTGAGGTTTGGTAGGTGTTTATGAGGGGTAAGGATTAGGTTTGATCATCATCAGTCCTTATTGACCATCAATGGTTGATTATTGACCATCAATGGTCGATACATAACTATTGATGGGCCACTTTATGGTAACCATTAATGATTAGGAACCTAAGCTTTGATGGTTGACTATAGGAATAGTCAATCATCGATGGTCAATGTATAAGTTGAAAAGTTTGTAAGAATAATGTTAAGGTTAAGGTTAAGGTTTGGGTAAATTATTTATAGCTAGAAGGTTAAAAACTAAGGGGGGTTATGGTTAAAGTTTAGGTTAAAGGTTTAGGTTAAGGGTTACGAACTTCAAATGATAGGTATAGGTTATATTAGGTCAATGTTATGAGTTGGATAGATTATAATAGGAGGTAGGTGCAAGTGGTAAAATTTGTAGGTAAAATATGTTAGTGAACTAAGGTTTTTGTTTGCTATCAAATCCTATAAGAATGAGAAAGGATACAAATGAGGGATATAATACCCCATATACTAGATGAGATTCAACATAGGATGATTGATGATGATTTGGAGTATATAGAGGATATGGGACTCAAAGGTATGAGGTACTACTAGCATGTACCTTAGGATGCAACAATGTTAGTGGAACTCATCAAGAGATGGGAACCTACCAATAAAACCTTCCTAATTACTATAGGTGAGTTGACTATCTTGATTGAGGACATCCAAAAGATTGTGTGGCTACCCATTTAGGGTGATCCAATCTACCATATTGAGAGTGATAAGTGAGATGGGAAGATGGATCACTTTTATGGGGAAGATGTCAATTTTGTGAGGTGGTACTTAGGAGGCTTCCACTACACACTAATATATCAGAGGGAAAGGGATGCGAGGAGGATTTTCATGATGATGATGATAGTGGTGACATGTTATGCATTACCAAATTCTAGTAGTGGGAGGTTCCATTACTTATTTTTGGGGGTGATCATTGAGATGTGGTTGGGTTGCATAGTGTTTATATGGGTGCCTATGTTGTTAGTTCAGATTTATCAAGAGCTATGGGGATTTTCACCCATAAGAGATATAGGATTAGTGTTAGGTTTATTATTTATTACTAAGCCTATGAACACATTTAGGTACTGAGACCTATAGGGCTGCCATAGGAGGGTTATCATCAGCTGGATTATAGGGTTGGATACATGAGGTGGGGAGGTGATTATGATCTCTCAAGACTAGGAGGAGGGGTACATGACATTAACTAGTACAGGGGCTAACTAGATGCTTTAGTTATTAAAAATGTGATTTTGAGACTGGATGTTAGGTTTCTAGGCTAGGCACATTATAAGAGGCATACTCTATTTCTCTAGATCTATAGATGGATCTATGGTAGACAAGACCATGAGATAAATCTAATTCCATTTGATAGGGTATGAATGTAGTTTGGCCTCATGCAGGATATATATAGGTCATTCCTAAAATATATGAGGAAGGATGCATAGTTTACACTACCCACTTCATAACTAGTTCATGATTTTATTGATCATAAAGAGTTGCCTATGAGGATAGATATGGATGATGTAGGAGTGATAGATGATTAGCTTTCATGGTACTAGGCACACTATGCCATGTCCAACTTTTAAGGTGATGATAGTGGCTGACAGGACACATATGTCAATACTGGAGGAGATGGTTAGTAGGTTTAAGTGTAGGGGGTTTCCTTAAATGTACAAGTAGTGACTACTTAGAAGGACCAGACATAAGTAGCTATAGCCATAGAATAGGCATCCTTGGTGATAGCACAAGCATCCTTGGTATAAGTGCAAGGATAGGTGGCCACTTTGATAAGAGAGAGAGATCAGGTTAGGTCTCATGTAGCTCTAATGATGTAAGAGAGAGATTATCTCTGGAAGGTAGGAGGTGCAATACTAGTAGTTATAAGACTAGTAAGGACTATTTATATCTAGAGATATGTAGTGATTGTGGAGGAGTTGTAGTATTATGAGTCCTTAGTTTTTAGGCATTTTCTAGATGAGCCCTGATGGAGTGAGTACAGAGTAGGGATTATAGGAGGTGTAAGTATGGAAAAACTAGGTCAGTGGGTCACATCTGAGGTAAATAGGTAGGTGTAGAAGGGAAAGCTCTATGAGGAAATGGTGCCATATAATCATATATTTGTTTATGAGACATGATATTTTTTGATGTTCCATTTGATTTTGATACGAGCCTATGAGCTGATCTAGTAAGATGTATATTTTTGAGAGACATACACATTTTGTGTACACTATGATGACTATTTATAGATGTGATACTTTTTTTTATGGTTTGTGATTCATGGTTGTGATGTTCATGTTGATTATTTATGATGTCATATTGATTATAGTTATGCTCATGATGATGTTGATGTGGGGCATGTGATGATATGCCTCTTTAATTTATATTCATGATGATGTTTGATATGGATTGATATTATTGATGTGATGGATATAGATGACTATGATGATCCTGATATGATTATTTGATGCTAATTTGATTTTGTTGATGATTAGGATGATGGTTATGAAAAAATGTTTATGGTATTGATGATGTTGTTTATGGATGTGATCAATTAATTTTATGTTTGAGATGATCATGTTTATGATATTGATATAAGTATGGTTATGGCTATTAGTTATGTGTGGGTGGACATGATTATGATATGATTATTGTTATAGTTTATGGATGACTATGATGATATTGATGATTATGTTCATGTTTAATTTTAATGATTATATGCTTTCTCATTTAGATTTAGACATGTGGTGAACATGGTACATGTGGTTATAACTTTGTGGTGGTGATAGTTGATTTGTTTATGGAGGTGGTTATTATGCTAATGATGTCTATCTTTGTTTATGATGATATTTTGTGATGTGGTTATGATTATGGTCATTTTAATTAGATTAAGGTGAAGTACATAAGGTAAGTTAAATAACAAAACCATATGTGAGAAAGAGAAGATAATCCAAAGACAAACATCTAAGTGAATGTATCAACCAGTATGAGAGAATAAAAAGTAGGCATGATGTTTCTTTTTTGGCTAGGACTAAAATAAATTAAATTTAGATCAGCTTAAAGAACATAAGGCCTTTGAATGCTTCACATTAGCATGCATTGGTTGGTTAAAAATGTGTATTGATCACATAATGTCAAGTAAGCTCAAGATCCCTTGATTTATAGTGTATGAAGGGGAGGGAGATAAAAATGGAACCTTCTTGGGAGACTAGCTTGCCTCTCTTGTAGATCACCAAAGAACCAGTGTAAATAAGTCCATGTCATGTAAAGTGTAAACTGATTGATGTAATAAGTCTACTTATAAAAGTTGATTATGGATTCCAAATTATGTTTGCATATTCAAATTTTGATAATGGGTATTTTGAATTTTGTTATTGTTGTTTTGGAGGGGTTGGGAAAGCTAATCAATGTAGGAAGCTTCCAAGATATTACTATGCTTTGACAAATGCTTAACTCAGCCATCTTTCAAGGGAGTAGTCTAAGTTTTATGTGATTTGCTTAAGGCTTTTGATAGCTATCCTTCAAGGGATAAGACTACCTTATATTGAGAAATTTTGATATGCTCTCAATATCTATCCTTCAAGGGAGTAGTTTGTGGATGCTAGGAATGACCGATGAATATTTTTACTTATGATGTTACTTTTGATTTTTGCCTAACATAGACTTATATAGGCTAAAATGTTCACCTTTTATGAAGTCAAAACTAAAATCACAATAAGGTTGATCAGGTGTAAAAGAGGTTTAAGTGAAAATGACCATGGGAATCCATCATATAAAGGGGATAGAAAGTACCATGAAAATCATGCCATGGGTAAAGTTGTGGTACCCATTGTTCAAGATTAGGATATGATTATGATGGATAATCACATGATTCAATTTTGAACAGTTATCCCTAAAATAAGGAGATGAAAGTGGTTTGAAAATAAGGGATGAGATTAAGTTAGATAAAATGGTGAGTTTGATCTTGTTGTTAATAAAAGAAAGGATGCATATGCAAGGCATTGAGGAGCTCAAGTTATGGTTTCCATTAAATAGAGGATAACTAGTAAGCTCTTAATCTATACTTGTGCATTATGATATAAGGTCCAAGCCAATTGAAAGAAAACTTGCCCCACTTGCTTTTCTCCATATTGGTGATAGGTTGATTTTCCTTTAGGATGAGGTCTCTGATATTGAATTCTTACATTTTAAGGTGTTTTTTATAAGCATGGTTGATCCATTATTGATAAACATGAAGGTGGGTAAGAGTGGATAAATAATGCTCATTAAGTAGCTCAAGTAAGGCTAAACATTATTGATGATAATCACTCTCAGAGATGAGATCTTGTAAGGATATGCAAAGAAAGGGAATTTGGACTTCAAAAGGCAAGACAACCTCTGATCCAAACACTAGAGAGAATAGGGTAGCACTAGTAGGGGTTTGAATGCTAGTATGATAGGCCCATAAGGTGAAGGGGATATGCAAATGCCAATCTTGACTAGATGCATTAACCATTTTAGTTAGCATGTTATTGAGAGTTTTATTAGAGGTTTCTTCATATCCATTAGCTTGTAGATGATAGGGAAATGACAAAATTAACTTGATGCAAAACATATCACAAAGACCTTGGACTTGATTATTTATAAAATATTTTCCATTGTTAGTGATAATTTTATGAGGAACACCGAAATGATAGATGATGTGATGATTGATAAAGTCAACAATCTATTCAGCTTTGGTTGAGACAAGAGTAATATCCTTTACCCATTTGGTAAAATATTCATTCATAGTGATGATATAATGATGTCACTATGAATAATGGGGGTTAATTTCTCTAATGAGATCCAGACCCCATTATGAAAAGGGCCAGAAATCTTTGGATACATGAAGACTATGGCTAGGTGTGTAATGTAAATTGGCATGTTGTTAAAATTTGACATACTTTTTCACATATTCACAATAATATTTGTTAAGGGTGGGCCAATAATATCCAATGCAAATGATGTGTTTAGCAATGGCTAGGCCATTAAAGTGTCCCCCATAGATCCCATCATGTATTTCCATAAAGAGGCTTTGTGACTGTGTAGGAAACAAAAGAGAAAACCATCAAAGCCACATTTATGAATAATTCCCCTCATTATGGTATAACATGTGGTTCTCTGAATAAAGACTCTATGGGCATTCTTGGAAAGATCAAAAGGAATGATGGCAAGGTTGAGATAGTTGAAGGTCTATTGATACCAAAGGTTGAGTTAGATTTCCTCCATATTGAAGATAGTGGGAGTGTCTTATTTGATGTAAGAAGGATAAGTAAGTTGATGGACAACAAAAAATAGCTTATAAGTAGAGGGTGTAGATGGGATTTGAGAAGTGAGGGAAGCCATCGTATTAGCAAATCTATTCATAGATTATGGAGTGGTTTGGATATAGTAGTGTTCAAAGGATTCCAAGAGTATATCAACTACTTATTTGTACTATTTAAAGACATCATTATTACATTGGTAAGATTCATTTATTTTATTGACCACAAGTTTAGAGTCACCAAAAATGTTGATCATTTTGACTCCTATAGCTAACATAGTTTGGAGGCCCATCACTAGGGTTTCATACTTAGCCATATCATTGGTACATTTGAAATATAGATTTAAATATAAAGGAAGAGGTTCACCATGAAGGGGAATAAGGATGATATTATATCTATCACCACATTGACAATTTTATCCATTAAAGAACAAGGTCACTTGATAGGTTTGAGAGAGGGTTGCGATGGACTCATCTAGAAACTCAAGAAGAGGAGGTTGATTGTTTATTAATGGTGCTTCAAACAATTGGTGAATAATGACTTTCCCTTTAATTTATTTATACTAAATAAAATCAAGGTTAAACATAGCCAAAATCATGAGCCACTTAGCCATACATTGATTTTTTTGTGGCTTGGAGTACATATATTTGAGTGGGTCAGTATCGGTTATGACATATGTCTTGTAGTTGAGAAGAAAATGGAAAAGTTTGGTGGCCATGAATACTAGGTATAGGAAAAGTTTCTTGATATGGGTGTACCAAGTATCGTACTCTATAAGTGTAAGACTAATGTAGTAGAAAACTTTCTCTTTATCTTGCTCATCCTGATGAGCCAACATTGCCCCTAAGGAGTGGTCAGTGTTGGAAATATAAAGGTATAAAAGATGATCATATTTGAGAGGAATGACGATGGGTGGAGATATAAGGTACCTTTTAGGTGAATAAAAGGTCTTTTGACAGTCATCATTCCACTTGAAAGATACATCCTTCTTCAGAACGTGGTGAAAAGGTTGGCATCAATTTGGGAGTTAAGAGATAAAGTGATAAATGGATTAGAGTTTCCCTTATAAGATATAAAGTTTCTTGAGGTGGGTAGGTAGAGGACTGTTGAGGATTAATTTGATTTTGGCTATATTGACTTTGATTCCCTAAAGGGAGATGATAAATCTAAGGACCTTTCCTAACAAGACCCCAAAAATACACTTCTTGGGGTTAAGGTAGACAAGGTAATGGATGAGTCACTCAAAGATAATCCTATAGAAGGTCATCAACATAGTCTTATAAAATTTTGTGAATAAGGTCATGGAAGATGTAGATCATAGCATGCCAATAGGTTTCACTAGCATTCTTTAGTCTAAAAGGCATGACCCTATAGTAAAAATTCCCCCATGGGGTGATAAAGATAGTTTTATGTTGATCTTTAAGGGAAATTAGGATCTGATTATAACCTAAGAATCCATCCATAAGAGATAACATCTCATGACCAGTTGTAAGATCAATAAGCTGGTCAATGATTGGCAAAGGAAAGTCATCCTTTGGGTAAGCAAGGTTCAGATCATGAAAGTCCACACAAATGTGAAGTCCCCCTAGAGCTTTGGTGATAGGTATGATGTTTGAGACCCATTGGGGATAGTTAATGGGTTGAATGAAATTGATTGATAGGAGGCATTAAAGTTCTTCTTTAATAAGAAAGGATATGCGAGGGTGCATTCATTGATGTTTTTGCTTAACAGGCTTGGCATCATGGTTGGTGACTATGTTATGGGTGGAAATGGAGGGGTCAATTCCTAACATATTATTGTAAGACCAAGAAAATGATATGTTGTGGCCTTTTAGGAATGAGGGGAAGTCCCAAAGCTCCTCAAAATTCAGTGATTGGCCAAAGTTCCCAAGTTGATATCCATGGTGGATTCATTTAACATGGTCCAAGTCTTAAGAGCAAAAGATTTATGGATAGAAGAATCTTCTGCACCAAGATAGGGAGAATTAAATCATCATCCTAACACTAAATGGTACTAATGGTATGAGAGTCATCTCCTATAATCTTATGGTGGGTCATAGGAATGGTTATAGTCACCTTATACTTTTGATAATTTAGGGGTCTGAGGCTGTTCATGTTGATGAAAAAATTTAGGGGGATGATGTCAGTATCCTCAATCATTAATGGTGGTGTGGAAGGTGAGGATGGATGTCTTTCTCAACAATGGTGATGGGAGGTGGGTTGGTTTGCTTTTTAGGTGGCCCATGTTTATACTAACCTAGGCCAAATCCCTTCCAAGAACACTTATAAATATGTCTTGGAAAAATTTGGTTTATCTAGGTAGGAGAGACTAGAGGTGAATGGTCGAGGTGAAAAAGAGGTGGTAGAAGTGTCAAGGGGCTTATCAAGTCCCCCATAGATGAAATTAGTTTGATAAGTTGAGGGCCCAAAAGGAATAATGGTTCTAATATTGGGGTTATAACTGGGTTGTTGGTCAAATTTACCATATTCTTAAGAAGTGGTAAAAGTGTCTAGTGTTAAAAGGTTATACTCCCCCAATGAAAGATGCTAGAAGGTTGATTCCAAAGGGTCCATTATGGGTATTTTGGTGGAAGGAAAAGATGAACTAGTGGAGGATTTGTTGGTATAAGATGATAGATCTTCATCTTTTACTAATAAAGGTTTGTTTGATTGGGGAAGGAGAACATCATTAGGTTGGTACATCATGTTGCATGACAAAAAAGGACTTGAGTCAGCTTGTATAGTAACAAGCTAACTTTCATGGTAAAATTTGATGCATCAGTGCAAGGTAGATGACACACAACCCATGGAATAGATCCAAGGGCATCCCAATAAACCATTGTACTAGAACTTTCCTTCCACTGTGTAGAAGATCTTAGGAAATGTGTAGGGTCCTAGATGAATGTGAAGGACAATAGTTCTTAGACTTATGGCCATGGTATCATTAAATGATCAGAGCAACACTGAGGTTTTTGACATAATGTTTTCAAGTAATTTGAGTTGGTTATATGTGTGGTTGGAGATAATGTTGATGCTATCTCCCCCTTTAATCATAACCCTTTTGATATGGATTTGGTTGATATATGCGGTAATGAAGAGGGGAGGATCTAAGTCATTTGGATGGATAGAGGTATTTATTAATCCTTGAAGGTAATAAGGTTGGAAAGTTGAAGGGTTTTGACAAAGACTGCTAGAGGTTATGTATCTTCTGGTTAGACCTTTATGGATTATAAGACCTCTATAATTTATTAGTAGTGATGGGGTAAGGTATTTATTAGTTCATATAAAACCATCTTTACTAGCTTTTGTCAAAGCTATTTCAAAACTACTCATTGGATTAATTCAAATAGATTAGAGTGAGAGGGTCTCAAAATGGACACTTTGGGTTTGGTTAAAGGTAAATGTGCTTGGTGTTGGCTAATTGGTTGGGTGGTAGAAGAGAGATATGTCTATAGAATTGACACTTTTGTCTTTACCTTGTCCTTTGGTTCATCTTGTGATCATGTGACCAAATGGATGGTATGGATTTGGGGAGGAGTCAGGCTAGAGGATTGTTTTAGTTCTTCTTCACTCTAAAATGAGAGGGAAGGAGTAGGTAGATGTTGCTTGATGGCTCTTGGTTTTTAGATTGGTGTTAGGATCATAGGGTCATCTGATAATAATTCATCCTCATGATATAGTTGATGGGATATCACTTGAAGGGCCTTGTAATTCTTTGTGTCATGCCTAGGTGTCCTATGGTATGAAGATATTAATTTGTCATTGTACCAAGATGGTTTAGGACTATGTGGGTCAAATGGTCTGATAGGTGGAAAGGTTAAGTAAGATGCTCGTAATAGCCTCTATAGGATGGTTGAGTAATATTTAGGAAATTGTGGCAAAGGCATGGAGGGCTTAGGTTTTATAGTTGGGTTGGGAAATTTTTTAGAAGTAGGCTTGGTGTTAGAGGTTTTGGGTAGAGGAGTGTTCTTGTCAAATGGTTTTGGTTTTGGTAGAGAGGTTGATAGCTTGGGGTTAAAAGGTTTTGAGGTAGACATTTGAGAGGTAAGTGGTTTGTTAATATATGATTGGGAGATAAGAGGTTTATTTATGGGTGGTTTAGTGAAAATAAATGTGGATAAAAGTAGGAGTGATGGCATAACCAAAATTAGTGGTTGGGTTTTGATTGGAATGGTTGGTTTCTCAATTAAGGCAGAGGGATGTGGCCCCAAAATAGAGGGCAAAGTGGAGAGGGGAGGTAGAGTTTTGTTTTATGGAATCTTGGATGTTTTTACCTTATTTATTGGCTTGGTTTGGGTTTATTTGATAGGTTTGGTGAAGTGAATTCCAATTTAAATGAAAGGTGAGTAAGGTCCTGAATAGGGAACATGCCAATGTTTTTAGTAGGTTTGGTTGGAATGGTAGAAGGTGGTTTGGTTATTTTAGGTGGAGTTAGTTTGGATGGTTTGGTTGATAGGGGTTTTTAATGGCTCGGTTGTGGAAAAATTTGGTTTCATATTAGGAATGAAAGCTTGGGATGATAGTGGTATGATTGGAGGTTCTAGCTTGGTTTGGTAAGGAGGTTTGAGATGGTGTCAAAATGTAGTACAATCTATGTTGTGTTGGGATAAGTAGTCCAAGTTTTGAACCAGTATGGAGAAAGGTATATAGAAGGGTTTGATCCCTTTGATGCTAAGTTCAAATGTAAAACCCATGGGTGAAGAGAGAGAAGTGGTTACCTCATCCCTTTCCTCAATCAAAATATCTAAGGTTTGGGAAGATGAGTCCCTTATGGGAGAGGTAGGTAAAGTGATTACCTCCTTAGGGGTGCTTTCCAAGGGAAGAGTAGATCATTTTATAATGGAGGAGAAGCACATGGTGGTAATGGATCCCTCTTTTGGTATGTCCTCCAAAGGAGGGGTTGGTGGTTTAAATACTTTAATGCATGGACAAAATAGAGGGGTTTTTATTTCTTAGGTTTCATTTTTTGTAGGAATGGAGGGTGACCACTGACCTTAATAAGTGAAGGGTTAAGAAAGGTGGGTTTTTCAATAGCTTACTTAGAAATGGGTTGACTAATGACTACATTAATGGTATAGACATCATGGTTGTGAGAGGATTCTTCTCTATTGGTTTCATTGTTCATTGAAGGGTCATGGCTAGGAAATGGCTATTTGAATATGTCAAATGCTTAATTTAGGGGTACATTGGGGTTATCCAACACAAGTTACCCCTTGTCAATGAGGTTTTGGATGATGTTATTGAAGGTATTACACCTAATAATGTCATGCCCAATGACAGGTGAAAGGTGCACAATCAATTCATCCTCCTTATACCAACTAGGTATAGAATGAGAGGAATTGAATTTCTATGGGGGTTTGATCAGTGGTAGTTGTATGATATTTGATTTCAATAACTTCTCCAAGACTAAAGCATATGACTCCTCAAGTGGAATAAATTGATTTTGGGTATCGATTTGGGTTTTTAGCATTTTGATCAGGGAATTGAAAGAGTTGGATTGGTTAATAATGGGTGGAGGGGTGGTTTTAAGGACAACCACATTCGTGGTTCCATTATTTTAGTGTTGGTTTGATTGTTAGGATTAGATGAGGAAGCCTCATTTGATTTGAAAGTAGAGTTCTTGTTATTTTACTTTGATTTTCCCTCATCAATGGATTTATTTTCTAGTTTTTGTGCGATGGTAAAAACCTTGTCAAAGGTCCTAAAACTTTGAACCTGTAAGGTAGAATAAATGTGTTTGGCACAAGACCAAATAAAGAGTTCAATCAACTCAGGTTGGGGAAAAGAGAAAGAGATTTATTTTATTAATCTTCTCCAACAGGCTAAAAAGTAAGCAATGGATTCATCATCAAATTGTTGAATGGAGTAGAGATTAGTGTTGGAGACTTTCTTAGAGATGTTTATGGAATAGTGATCTAAAAAAGTCTGAGCTAGTTATGAAAAAGAAAAGAGGGAGTGATTTTTAATATCACTATACTAATCTAGTGATAAACCTGATAGAGACATGAGAAAGGTATAGAGAAGAGATCATCATCATAGGAAATCATATAGCATGAATGCCTAAATGCTCTTAGATGTTGTTGAGGGTCTTCCTTACTCTAAAATTTGATTTTTTTAAAAGTTCACATTAAGGAGGATAAGGTCAAATGAATATAGATGGGTGAATTGGCTCATTATAGATCTGGTCATATGTTAAAAGATTATGAGCTCTAAAAATAGATGACTCTAGAGTAGTCATTTTATCCATTAACATTTTGACAAGGCTAATTTATGGTTATGCACCCCCATAGTTTTAGGGTAGATTATGTTGGGTTTGGGTAGGTGTTATATATGGATAGGTTGTGGGGGTTGAGAATATGTCAAAAATTGGTATGTGAACATGGGTGGTTAAGATGATGCCACAAATGAATATGTGGAGATAGGTGGTTGGGTGGAAGGTGGGGGTACATACCCTTGTTAGTTAGGGACATAGCTTGGGTTTTGTGTGGTGAGAACCTATTGAGGGTAGGAGGTATGATTGGGTTAGTAGATAAAGGGTAAGTGGTAACTTTGGTATTGATAGGTAGAAATGTAGAAGGTATGAAAACCAACAAGATCTGAAATGGAGTGAAGGTAGGCGGGTTGGGAATAAGGGGAATGATGGCGACACTATTAGAGGGTGATCCTATGGTAAGGGAAGTATTGGTGCTCAAATGTTAGGTTTCTCTTGTATTAAGAGGGTTATTAATTAGGGAAGAAGGCACTTGGGTGTTTCTTGGTTGAGTGGGTTGGTTTTGGATGGTGGTATCGATGGGGTTATTGGTAGAGGAGCATGCCTAGGTGACTAAAGGTTGGGTGGAGATGGTGGCAATAGAAGAATCACCCATAAGGTGGGATGGCATGTTATAGGGTAGGTCAATAGGTAGAATTGAAGTAGGGGTATAGTGAGATATGGTGATAAGGTAGTGCTGAAGGGTATGGGTTTTCTATCTATAAAGGTGGTGAAAATTGCACCACCATAGGAAACTATCTAAGGGATGAGGATGGGGAGAACTCTCTGCATCTGAGATGTACTCCATGGATGAGGGAGAAGAGGAAAATGGATGATTAGGAGGTAGGTCTTGATTTGCTTGGTTTCTTAGTTATTGCCTAGTTAGAACCATGTAGACAAGGGAAAGAAGAAGATAAAAGCAATATCACAACACAAACAAAGAGAAGACAAGAAAAAGTCAAGGAAAATAAAACACACACTAAAATCATGTTAAATCCTAAGGTTATTTTTAGTCTTTCTTGTGGCTTGTTCCTTAAGCTTTAAGAATTGTGTGACTCAAATTGGATTATAGAGTGGGTATTAAAAAAGAAGTCTATGGTTAGTTTTAGGTTTTGTTTAGGCTCTCAAAGGGAACTATATTGGAAATCACTATATGGATTGATATTAGGTCCTACCCCCTCACTTCACAAACCATAGTGATAAGTTGTCGAGTGCTTAGCCAAGATATACTCATTACCAGAGATTATACTCAACTAGAGAGCTGAGTTGGTTCTCCCCTTGGTGTTGAAATCCAAGTAGGATAGCTGAGAAAGGTGACTGCTAGGTGATGAAATCCTAGATGGACCTTATGTCAATGTTTTTATGATTAGTTAAGTGTAAGTGGTTTGGTCTTGTGTGTGTGATAAGAGTGAAGTTATGATTAGTTTACTTGATTAATTAAGCTATGTGAGCTAAACTAAGCAAGAAAATAATGGATGCAGTCAATTTTAAGCCCAAAATAAAAATTTGATTTCATTATATGAGCAAAAAGACAAGAATAAGAAGCACCTAGAAACAACTATGAACCCAAGAAAAAATCAAGGGTCCCAATAGGCATGCCAAAATGTTTCAATGAATTTTTGCTTATATTCTTTAGAAGAAAGAGAGAAGAAACTCGATAAGGGTATGGTTAGTAAAACCTAATATGTTATGTGCATATTGAACCCAAATGGTTGTAGATACTCCTCTTTGGCTTGGGAGGAATGACCTATTGATAAGAAAGCACTAAAAAAGTGGTTGATTAGTGAGATAGTAGGGTGGATTTCTTAACAAGCTAGATCTAAGAAGCATGAGATTCCTTGGAGGTTGTCAATCCACACTTTTTAAACAATCATGTTTGAAATAAAAATTACTTGCATGAATAATAAAAGGTACTGAAATCAAATTAAAAAAGTGCTTGATAAATGAATAAGTGAATTTGACTAATTGTAGTAATAAATAAGTTGATATTAATTCTAAGTGAGTTTGGAGTGGTCCAAGAAATAGGGTGAGGTTTTGTGATTAGGTAGAGATCCAAATCATTGGATTTAATTGAGGTCTGGTAGGTGAAAATATCTTGTTATTTATTTATCACATAATGACTATCGGTAGTTGGGGTGACCATTGGTTGTTAGGGTGACTGTTGGTGGTTGGGAAACTATCAGTGGTTATGGACAGACCATCAATTATTAGAGTTACCATTGGTAGTTATTGTGGGTTTGATCTAGTTCATGAAGATGGTTAACAAGGTTGGAGAATGGAATTTTAGAAAGTGGGTTAGGGCTAGGTTGGTTGAAAAATTAAAATAAAGTAACTGATTACTAAAAATAGGTACTTAGCTTGTTGGTTGCTAATCTAAAGATTCCTGAGGAATCTATTGGTGAATCTTGGAATAATTTTGGTATAGTAATGATACTTGGTTATTGGTAGATGGATGGTAGCACTTTAGATCTCTGTCACACTTGTTGGTTTGCTAGTTCACTAGAAAAATACATATAAAAGGAAGTAATGATGTAAGAGGCTCTAATTTTAGAAGCATATTAATACATTTAACCTCCTAATTTCTTTTTATAGCATGGAAATGTGAAATAGTAGTTCAATAAGGTGTTTAATAAGGTGTCTAAATTTATCTTTTGCATGCATAGGCTCACACATGAATTAGGTAGGATAAATATAAAAAAATAAGATGAAGTTGACTAGAGTTAACTATTTAGGTGGTTAGAGGATGACCATTGATGGTTAGGTCTATTCATCAATGGTTAGGGTGATCATCAATGGTCAGTAGGTTAAAATTTTAATTTTGTCAAAGATAGTCAAGGTGAGTTAGGTTTAGGGTCAACAGGTTACAAGATAGTCTCTAAGGGGTCCTGAGTGTCTAAGGGCTAATTCAACATCTAGGACTATCATGTGTGGGTTTTTAGTGTCTACACTAAGACCTAAACTATGAACTATAATCCCCAACCCCAATCCCCATATCCTAAAACTTAAATCATAAAAACTAAATTATAATCCCTAAATTATAATATCTAAGCCATACCACTAAAATTTTAACCCTAAACCATAATACCTAAACCCTAAACCCTAAATTTTGAACCTTGAACCATTAACACTAAACCCTAAATCATAAATCTTAAACACTAAAACCTAATGCCTAAACCCCAAATCCAAAACCCCAAACCTTGAACCCTACACCATAAAACTTACACCTTTAACCCTAAACCAAAACCCTAAATCCTAAATCCACAAACCTAAATGTTAAACCTAAAACCCCAAACCTTAAAACCTTAACCCTAAAAAATAAGCCCCAAACACCAAATTTTAAACCCAAAATTATAAACCTCAAACTTTGAGCACTGAACCATAAACCCCATACCTAAACCTTAAACACTAAACAATAAAACTTAACCTCAAATCCTAAACACTAAACTTGAAACCCTAAAACAAAAGCCTCAAACCTCAAAAACTAAAACCTAAACCTCAAACCCAAAACCCTAGACCATAAACCCTAAAACCTTGAATTGTAAACCACTAATCATAAACTTGAAACTCTAAAACATTAACATTAAACCCCAAACCCTAAACATTAAATAATAAATCTTGAGTCCTAAACCCAACCCTAAACCCAAAACCTAAATCCCAAATATTAAATTATAAACCTCAAACTTTAAATCCTAAAAAATAAAAGATAAACACTAATCCCTAATATCAAGCCCCAAATCCTAGACCTTAAGCCCAAAACCATTAATCCTTAAGCCAAAATTGTAAACCCTAAACCTTAAACCCTAAACACTAAAACTTGACATGAAAATATTAAACCCTGAATCATAATTTATAAACACCAAAACATGAAGAATAAAATTTAAATTTTAAACACTAATACATGTGCCCTAAAACCAAAAACCCAAACCCTAAACTAAAGGAGAATGCATTTGTGCAAGTAGTCACCAGGAAATAAAGAGCAGAACAAGGGTTATTACCAATAGAAATGCCATTGGATCATGGGATTAAAAAAGTATAGTGGGATAAATATCTTGATCTTACCATTAAAAATAATTTGATGTCCCAATTTACATAGGTCTCACAAGAGATCCAATAGTAACCAAATTCTAAAGGTGTTCATACAACCATTGATGCCCAAATATATAAACAAATTGTAAGAATCATGAGATAAGAGGGTGTTTTGAATACCCTAATAGACCTGATGAAGTTACTCAACACCATGTGTAATGAATATATTTCATAGAAAATCATTAATCTCCTACATAATATTATGGATTGTGCATAGTGAGGTCAAAAACATATTGACAAAGTAGTATGGTATGTTAATACTAAGAAACCTTGGGATGTTGGTTCTTGTATGGATATTGAGTTGGCCAGATATGAGATTATGAATGCAATGTTTGATTTTGGTAGCACTGTTAATATGATTCCATGATCAACTTTGAAATCCATTGGTTGACCAACCTTAAGCTACAATGCAATTACTCTTAGTCTAGTGGATTATGGTAGGATAGATTCCATTGGAAGGCTAAAGGATGTTGAGATTAAAGTGACCAAGCTCAGTTTGCATGGATATTTAAAGGTTATTGATATGAAGACAAGAGAGACCCAATATCCTACATTAGTTGGTAATAAATTGGCCTATAATGTCCAAATGACCATTAACAGTATGCATAATTAGCTGGAGGTGCATCAAGGGGATAAAATAGTGGTCATACCCCTTAATACGTCTGAGTAAAAGTTGTATATCATCCCAAAAGAGCCAGATTCACCTTATGTCTATGGGGATAATAGTTGGTTTAAGGTTAACACTGATTAAATAAAAACTAATTTACAACCTGTAGAGTATCAGTCTAGGAAACTACACATTATGTAGTAGGAAGATTGACTAGTGTACAACCCTATTATAACAAAGTCTCCAACTAGGTAGGTTTAGATAAAATAATGTGTTTCTACATCAATATGCTATCTAATGAAATTTTAAGTAGATTTATTGTATAATATAGGTGCAATAATGATGGATTACATAGAACCTACTCTAGAGGGTGTTTTACCTTAGAAAATAACATCATCCATAAGTGGTGAATCAAATATTCATATGCCAAATTAGGTTCAGAGAGATCTTGAGATATGACCTTTGCATATGGTGTTTGCTAATAAATAGGAAATATCTCAATAATTTACAATAGAGGTCATTAACCATTCATATTTAGGTTCAAACACTATGTACTAGAGGTGGATCAATGAGTTAGTACACTCATCTTTACATTGAAAGGGACAGCTATGACTTGGTGGGTAGTGCACAAAAATCCAAAAATTCATCTAGAGGAAGCATGTGAATTTTTACGTGTAAGATTCTAGCTACTATCTATGTTAGGAATAAATAAAAAATTGATGCAGAACAATTTCACAGAATCACAATAATAATAATAATATGAATAGAGATGTATAAAGAACAAAAATTAAAATGCACAAGAAGACTAGATTTAATGTGGTTAACCCAATATGGGATACATCCACCAAGAAACACTTTCTTAGATTTTATTACAAGCCACAAGAATAACATCCACTCTCAGATCTATCTTCTCATAATTACAATACATAAATATTATTTGGAGTTATGTTCAACAAAACTTCCTGAATTCATACCTAAATTCACACACTCTATTCTTACTACTCAAACTCTTGTTCTTATGATGTATTACCTAATGAATATCCATCTATACATAATACATAAACATAATAGTTTTACTAAATAAAAACCATGGGCCAAGTCAACCCAAAATAGTTCTCCATTAAGGGGGTCCAAAAAATTATAATAGTGTACAATACATTTTAAATGTATAGTATTTGAGATACATTGTAATTATAAATAGGATTTACAATACAAAAATATCCCACTTGGAGACTGATTTCCTTTAAGTAGGTTTTTTAACCCTTCACTATCAATTATGAAGGCAAACTAAAATTGAACATAGCTTTAGTTTCTCCCTTGTGACCACCTTGGTCATCATGTTTGTAGGATTATAATTAGTATGAATCTTCTCCAGCTTGAACTTCTCTTCCTCCAAAGTTTTCCTGATGAAATGGTACCTCAACTGTATATGCTTCAGCCTAGAGTGGAAAATAGAGTTCTTTGTTAGATGTATAACACTCTGACTACCACTATATAGCTTCCCTTCCTCCTAATTATGCCATAAATATTAAATCAAATATTTTAACCAAATCATTTATTTTCTTGCATCTATGGCAGCAGTATACTCATCCTCTATGGTTGACAAAGCCACAAGTTTTTGTAGTCATGATATCTATCTACCGCTATGTCACCTATAATAAATACATATCTTATTGTACTCCTCCTACTGTCTAAATCTCCAACCATGTCTAAATCTACATAACCACACAAAGTGGTGTCAAATCCACCATAGCTTAAAACTATCCCCATGGTCCTTCTTAAATACTGTAGGATCCCTTTCACTACCTTCTAGTGTTCTCTATCTAGATCACTCATGTACCTATTTACTACTCCCACTACATGGGAAATATCTAACCTAGTACACACCATGGCATATATCAAGATGCCAATAACTAATGAGTAAGGTACATGTGACACCTATATTCTTTCCTCCTATATCTTGGGACATTGCTCTTTTGATAACTTGAAATGACCTACTAAAGGAGTCCTAACCAGTTTAACATAGTGCGTACTAAACCTATTCAAGACCATTTTAATGTAATTTTCTTGGGATAAATTCAAATTTCATTCCTTCCTATCCTGAGTTATTCTCATACCAAGAATTTGTTTTGCTGCTCCCAAATCCTTCATAGCAAAGGAATTACTAAGTTTTTCCTTGAGTAACTTTATTTTCTACATGTTCTTACTTGTAACCAACATGTCATGCATATATAGACAAAGGATAATGTAATCACCATCATCAAACTTTTTGATATATTTTCAATAGTCTGAATGACACCTAGAGTATCCCTTCTCCATCATAAAAATGTCAAATTTCTTGTACCACTATTGTGGTGCCTATTTCAAGCCATATAAGGTATTCTTTAGTTTTCACACCATGTTATTCTTCCCTATGACCTTATATCCCCATGGTTGCTCTATATACAAGTCCTCCTCAAAATCACCATGAAGGAATGTAATCTTCACATCTAGCTGCTCTAAGTGCATGTCTTCTACTGCCACTATCCTAAGAATAGTCTTAATAGAAGTCATCTTTACCACTGGGGAAAAAATCTCATCAAAATCAATTCCATTCTTCTATACAAACCCCTTTACCACTAACTGTGCCTTGTAACTTTTCTTACCTACATCATCTTATTTAATAATATACACTAACTTTTTCTACAATAATCTCTTACCTTCAGGTGGGTTTACTAAATCTCAAATCTAATTTTCCATGAGAGATTGATGCTAATCATCTATTACTTACTCCCACTTGTTCGTGACATTTATACCTACATTGCTTCTTCAAATCACTCTAGATATCCATAGTCAGTGAGTAATAAATAATTAAGAGATGGAGAAAAACATTTAGGTTCCCTTCTTACCCTAGAAGACCTTCTGACTAAAGGAGTTTGGGGTTCTTATGGAGTAGGTATCTAAACTAGTTGCTTAGACACTTTCTCATATGCAATGTCCTCCAAATTTGTGTATTATTTTCTGGAATCTTCTTTCTAATCCTACAACTAATGTTTATACATGAATTTTTCATTAAATACAAAAATCCCTAAACCAGATTTTTTCTTTTCCTTAAAAATTCAAATATAGAAACCAAAGTCATCCTCACCATAACCAATAAAGGTACATTTTTAAGACTTAGCCTCTAATTTGGCCTATCATCCTTATCAATATGAACAAAGGCTTCACAACCAGATATTATAAGAAATGAATAATCAACCTTCTTACCAGACCAATCTTCCTCAAGTATGCCTCCATCCAAAGTAGATGAATGACCTCTATTTATCAGATATACAAACATGCTTACTACTTCTTTCTAAAACTAAAGAGGCAATCTTACATGTAACGTCATGCTCTTATCATGCTCCATGATAGTCCTATTAATCCTTTCTGACACTCCATTTTGATATGGAGTTATTAGAACCATCCTTTTTCTACAAATTCCATTCCTTAAATAGTAATAAAAAAATTCATTATTGCAATATTCCCCACCATTATCTGACTTGAGATATTTTAACTTGAGACTTATTTCATTCTCAACCAAGGCTTTCCATCTTTTAAATGTATTAAACACGTCATATTTTATCCTAGTTACATACACCCAAACTTTCCTTGTTACATCATCAATAAAAGTGACATAATAAGATGACCCACCAATAAAAGATACCTAAGTTGACCCCCATACCTCTAAATGAAACAGCTCTAACTTATTCTCCTTCCTCTTAGGTCCAACCTTGAGAAACTTTATCCTTTTCCATTTTACATACATACAGTCTTCATAAAAATCTAAATTAGAACCTTTCAATCTAATCAATTGATCCTTGAAAATTAGCATACCCTTTTAACTCATGTGACTGAGCCTATTGTGTAACAAAGTTACATCTACATCTATAAAAACTAAATTATAATATTTAGCACTACTTAATAAATACAAGGTACCAACATTTTTACCTATTTGATACCACAAGATTACCCTTGGTTAGCTTCCAATAATCTACTTTAAATATCACCATACAACCTTCATTGTCTAGTTGTCATAAGGATACCAAATTCTATCTCAACTTAGGCACATGCTTGACATCTTTCAGTAGCCAAGTGTTCCCATTCTACATCTTGATATGAATACTTCCTTTCCCTAATATATTTCAAGGCTCATAATCACTAAGATAAACATGTCCAAAATCCCCTTGAACATAACCAATAAAATAATGCTTTAATGGTGTAGTATGAAAATAAGACCTTGAATCTAAAACCCAAGACTCAACAATATTATTTATGGAGAGAATTAAAGAATTATAAAAAAAATTACCTATTGTCACATTCACATCCTTGGTGGCTTCTTGATTTTTTTTCTTGATCTAAAGAGACCAAAAATCCTTCTTCGCATGCCTAGTCTTTCCACAATGCCAACATACCATCCTGCCCCTTGATTTTGACCTTCTAGGAGCATTTGTCTTTCCACACTTTATTTTTCCTCTAAACTTTTATCTCCCTCTACTCTCCACCTCCAAAGCATCACCTAAAGTAGAGGTCTCCCTAGAGATTTTCCATCACATTTCCTTGTTCAGGATTACTCTGATGACATCCTCAAATTTGAACTTGAAATTATTAGAAATTGAGTTGCTCACAACCATTACCAAGCTATTCCAAATCTCTTGTAAGGAACAAAAAATAAGTAAAGCCCATAATTACATCATCAAAATCAATTTTTATAGAATTAAACATACTCACAACCATATTAAATTCATTTAGATGATCAATAATTGAACTATTTTTAGACATCTTCATATTAAATAACTTTTTCATTAAAAATATTTTATTGAAAGTAAAGGGTTTCTCATATAACTTCCCTAATGCATTCATGACACCTTCTTTGTTCTTCTCCTAATATACATTAAATGCAACTAAATATTCAAGGCATAACCTAATGGACCTAAGTGCTTTTCTATTAAGTAGCTCCCAAGCCTCATCTATCATACTCATTGGTTGCTTTACGTTTCCTCCTAGTAGAGTATGAAGGTCCTTATAATAGAGGTAATCCTCCATCTACATCTTCCATAGACCAAATTTTTGTCCATTTAAATTTTCAACCTTTGATCTATGATCTTCAACCATAATTCCCACTTGAACTAATAGCCCTTCCTACAATTCAAGAATTCAACAAATACAACTTGAAGCTCTAATACTAGTTGTTAGTAATAAATCATAAATTGATGTAGAAAAATTTCACAAAATCACAATAATAATAATATGAACAGAGATGTATAAAGAACAAAAATTAAGATTCAAAACAAGAAGACCAAATTTAACATGGTTCACCCAATGTGGGCTACATCCACCAATAAACAAGCAATAAGAGTACCATCCACTCTCAAATTTATCTTTTCACAATTATAATACACAAATATTGTTTGAAGTTGCACTCAAAAAAACCCTCTTAAATTCACACTTAAATTCACGCACTCTATATTACTAATTAAACCCTTATTCTCATGATGTATTACCTAATGAATATACATCTATATATAATACATCAACATAGTGGTTTTACAAAATAATGGGTATCAAAACCATGGGCCAATTTAACCCAAAATAAGTCCCCTTTTTTAAATGTATAGTATTTGAAATACATTGTAATTTAAAAATGGGCTCCACAACACAACAATCTACTATGAAATTAGAATGGCCTTTCTTCCAAGAAGGTCAATGCCCTAAGTTGCACATTCATCGATGCATGGATATATGGACTACCTAGGGAGTAAATCCAAGGTATTGGGTGTACATTTTAAATCATATGTTAGCACCTCTACTAATGACCTCGCATAGGAAGTAAGAGCACAAGAGAGAGACCAAGCATTGGGCATAAGATCACTAAGACTTAATTTAAAATTTTGTGTTCAAATATGGTAATCCATTGGTGCATAATGCCTTGCAAAAGCTCAAAATATTTACATGTCATAGATGATTATAAGACTTAGAAACTATAGTTAAATCATCATCTCAACATGAAGTAGTGTATTATTTGAATTTGTAAATTCATAATTATAGCACTAGTCAACAAGAAAAAGTTTTTATTAATCCATGTAATACAAAAATAGATAAACTTACAACGTCTAGTGATAGTGATAAACATCTGGATCTAGAAAGTTTCTTTGAACTAGAATGCAAAGCTAAATCAAAACTAGTTTAAAGAACATAAAAAGTTGAAGAATAAAGACTATGCAACATAAAAATTCCATAGTAGGAAGGTAAACACATCTTAAAATAAGCTCTACCTAGTGTATCTAATAAAGTTTATCAAGAACCCTTAAAAAATATTGATGGAAACATTGGAACACAAGAGCTACTTAAGCTTATAATTATGGATGACTACTGAAGACAAAAACAAATCTCATATGCTTTGTAATTACTTTGAGACTATTAATATGTATTTCCAAAAAAAAATTATAAAATAAAAGGTATGGATATATCCTTGGGGGAGATGCATATAAAATTGAAAGAGTGTGTTACACCTATAAAAAACTACCCATATAAGCTCAATCCCGATATGAAGATTAAATTAAAACCTAAACTAGATCAAATTAAATAATCTATAATTATTTATCTAATTCAAAAAGAAAAATGGTTAAGACCTATAGTCATGTAGCCAAATAAGATAGGGGAAATTTGAGTTTATAGAGACTACCATGAAATCAATGACACCTGCATCAATGGCCCATTTTAAATGCCATTTATATATCAAGTCCTTAAGTTTTTCATAAGGCATGAAGTGTACTCATTCATATATGGATTAAATGGGTACCATCATATTTTTATTGTAAGGAGGATCAGGAGAAGACTATATTCATAACTAAATGGAGATCATTTGCATATAAGGTAATGCCCTTTGGCCTAAAGAATATGTCGATAGTGTTTTCTAAGGCTATATTAAATGCATTCAAAGACTTCCTTCATGAATTTTTGAAAGTTTATTTAGAAAATTAGGATCTTTTATATTTCTTTCAAGAACATTTTTTGAATTTGTGATTAATTTTAGAATGGTGTTTCACTTTGCGCATTTCTTTAAATTTAAAGAAGTGTTTATTCTTTACACCTTTTGGTATTCTAATAGGCCATGTCATATGTAGTGATGGTATTTTAGTTAATCCAACTAAGATTTTTGTTATATTAGGGATGCTACCTCCAACCAACTCTAAAAAATGTGCACATTTCTTAGTCATATAGGATACTAAAATAAGTTTATGAAAGGGTACATAGACATATCAATGCCAATGGAGAAACTATTGCACACAGATATAAGGTTTAAATGGATAGTCTAATGATAATCATAATTCATTGAGAAAAAACAATGGTTGGTAATATCACTAATTCTATTTTTTATTAAAAGAAGCCATTCCATGTGCATGTCGATCTTTTAGATATCGAAGTAGGATCTATCTTAGCATAGCTAGGTGAAGGTGGTTTGGATCATCCCATACATTTTTCCAATAGGAATCTATCATCTACAAAAAATAACTATACAAATATAGAGAGAGGCATTATTCATGGTGTTTACTCTATAAAAGTTTTATCATTACTTATTGCTACACCATATGAGTTCTTTACAGAGCATCAAGCATTATGCTACAAGGTTAACAAGTCAATGTTGGGAATATGGATACCTCAATGGCTTATGATATTTCAAGAATTTCAATTCAATACCAATAAAATGTGGGGCTAGATCATCTAAGTAGGTTACATAATGGGAGGATCCAGAAGAAATAGAAGATCAATCCCTAGATGCACACTTATTTAGGGCTACTACAATCCTAGATAATATGGAAGATATTACAAATTTTTTAGAGAAAGTAACTTTCGTTGAATGATAGATGAAATAGGATAAAAATAAAATAGTCACCTGAGATATACCATATAGTCTCATCAATGGGTTTTTGTAAAAGCTAGGTAGAGATGATGTGTTATATAGAGTAACACTAGAACATGAATGACCAAAAATTCTTTAGGAATCTCGTCAAATAATTATAGGGGGTCACTTCACAAGTGAAGCCATTTCCATAAAAATACTATAAAGTGATCTTTAGTGGCCTACCTTATTTTAGGATGTGCATAAAGTAACCAAGAATTACGATGTCTATGAATAAATGGGCAAGCCAAACCAATGTGATGAAATGCCTTTAATTCCCATGCTCATAGAATAACCATTCAAACAATGATGAATTGAATTTATTGGTCCCATAGCTCCTCTTAGCAAGTAAATTCATGCATGATATATCATTATTGTAACTAATTACTTCACAAAATGGTTGGAAGTAGTTGTGACCCAAATTTATGGTGTGAAGGATGCTGACAAATTCTTATATGAAAATATCATCACAAGGTTTGGATGCCCAATCAAGCTCATTATTAATAGAAGAACACATTTATTCAATAATACTATTAAAACTCTCACTGAAGAGTTTATGATATTGCATCATAAAAGCACAAATTATCATCCCTAAGAAAATGGGTATGTTGAAACATCAATTAAGGTATTGTCAAAAATGCTAACAAAGATTTGTAATGTGCAAAGGAATGACTAGGAGGATTACATTCCTATAGTTTTTTTGGCATATATAATAAGTTACAAGTGCACCATAGATTTCACTCCCTTTTAAATTGTTTATAGTCTTGAAGTATTAATGCCTATGGAGTATATATTTATGAGCTTATACATTAAAATAATCATGAGGCTTGGAGATCATGAATTTATGCAACAAAGGTTAATGTACTTGGTTAAAATGGAGTAAAAATGACAAAGGGAAATATTGACACAAGAGATACACATGTCATAACTTTTGATCTAAAAAAATTTATTAAAGGAAAATGGTATTGCTATATGATATCAGGTTTAGGGTATTCTCAATAAAATTATCCATTAGATGGAAAGGACCCTCTATTATACATGAAATTTCATAATAGGGTAATATAGTGTTAAAATATTTGTAGGAAACTATATTGCAAATACAAATTAACGGATGTAAATTTAAGCCTTACCACATTTAATCTTTATCACTCTCTGGATAACATGAGTGGGTGTTGAGTATCACTATGCAGTTATGTTTTTATTTAATTTTGTTTATTTTATTTAGTTATTTTGTTTAGGGTCGTGTGTTTATATAGTGTGATGTTTGCATTGCAACACATCATAACTAAAAATAAATAGTTACAATCATAAAGTGTGATCAAATTTTAGAGACAACCAAAGGAAGGATAGTTGGGACCAACTATCAAAGGTTGTGAAATAAGTCTAAGAAGGTGATAGTGACAAGATAGGTAATGTTATATCCTGATACCTCACTAGGTAAACTATTTGATTATCTTTGGATATTTATAGTTGAAAATTTTGATTTGGGTTATTTTTAACTAAGGTTTGAGATATATGTTATTATGGGGTAATAGGATATTACTCAGGTTATAAGATTACATTGCTATGAGTTAGCTGTAGTGTAAATATTTACATTTTGATCATGTTGATTTGTCATTTCAGTTATATTTTATGATGTATATATATCATGATGTTATGATCTAACTACGTGCTTGTTATGATATTAACATAGGATAACTCATCTCTCAGATCATGACAGAGGGAGAACGTCACTAGAGAGAGTGACGTATATGGAGATGTTAGAGGATGACAAAGAAACTGGCTAGAACCCTCCATACACCACATTAGCTAGTGTAGAGAGGATTACATAACATGATTAGTTAAATATTAGTCCAATAAATCAAAGGAAGAATGCATAAGAACAAAATAAATTAGGCCTATCTATTCATGTGATAATTACAAAGGACAACAAGAAATATTTGAAAGAAAAAAACACCATAATACCTTACCAAATGGATTCACAATACCAATGAGGCTCAAAAGCATGTTTTCCCTTGTTCAAGAGATCTTGTCTTCAACAACAATGATGGCCAACTCCTCCAATGTCTCAATAACTCATTATAAAATCAATGATCAAATGTGAAATATTATGGAGACAATTCACCATAATAACTTTGCATAAATCAAGCTTAAAAATGATGTCCATGGCCTCTCTATTTATATATTTTTAAGATTAGTCGGGATTAACCATGACCGTCCATCTCAAGATTGAGATGTGTGGTCATGGATTAATAGAATTATATAATAAAAATATATAAATATCTCTCATAATGATTTTGGACAAAAGAGGCACTGAATAGGCATGGAGGATCATTAATAAGGCATGAGAGACCCATAATCTTGATATTTTATGCAATTATGGCTTATGGATGCCACTCTAATAAATGATGTCATTAGGTGAATTAGTTAATAAAAATAAATTTAAAAAATAAATATTCAACAAATCTCATGGAAAATCCACTTAAGCTCTTGATTTGGATCAATTAGCCTTAAACAAGGTTAATCAATATTTATGCAATTATTTGGAAATTGACCCTCAATTAATCAAAATGGTCAGAGAGTCATATTATTAGGTCATAATTTGACTTGGGAAGAATTAGAAGGTGATTTTATATGTGTTGGAACCATATTCCCATTTAGGATGTTGTCAATGTAGAATAACAAAGGTACATGACGTGTACTAATGAATTAGAAGAAAAGAGTGATCTAGAGCACAAAAGGAAAAATCATCATTTTGACTTGAAATAAATTGATCAAATTTAGCTGGCCCATAAAATTCATTACCCCATTTAGGGATAATTTAACCTAAGTCATCACTTTTAAATGATAATTTTGAACCATTTAGGGTGTTTTATGGATTTTAGCCTAAAATGTGCATTTGAGTGCAATTCAAGTAAGATTGACAATTTCAACACAAATGGTGTTAGGAATTGGATGTCTATATTTTGAACCTATTTGATAAGGTGTAGTAAGACATTTAGGTGAAGCAACATATTTTAAAATAAAAGAGTTTTCAAGAATAAATTGGAATAGACCCATGATGCCCCCTTGAGAGGACATACTAGGATGAAAGAGAAGAGTGGACTCTTGAAAAGAGAGGGACAATGAGAGAGTAACCCATGGAGGAGATCATATCTAAATGAGCAAAGGCTTTCACACATGATTACCATCAATGATAAAAATATAATTAGAGGTAAAATAGGCCCCAATAGATGGAGGGAATGAGAAAGATACAATCCATAAATTTAAGGATCACACTTTAAATATACCCAATTTGAGAGTATAAGCTACATGCTTATGACATTGATCAATATTGAGACAATTTTCACACTAAAATTTGCCATCATGGGCATTAGTGTGGAGATATTATATCTAGAGGAAAATAAGAATGTTCTAATTTAGGAAGGGAAGCACCACTAGAATGGGATATCCAAAGAGAAGATAATAAGAAGTGACCCAATAGAGCAGATTTGGTTGTGATAAAATAGTTATGCCCTAATAGGGATAATTTTGATCATTGATAAAGAATAAATAATGGTTTGCCCCTATATATCTGATTTGATTTTGTTGTTTTTAAAATGTTGTGCCCTAGCATGGTCAATTGGTAAGTAAAATATCTCAAGGATATAATCTAATAAATAGGTTAAAGTGAGTGGGCACAAATGTACATTTGATGGTGTAATAGCTTAGAAAGCCATATAAAACCTAGCATATGAGAATGCACAAAGTGATGAGAGAGAAGAAAATAAAAATGAAAGATAGATGAGTTAACTACAAATGTGCTAGACAAGTGGACATTTCCTACATAGTTCCATGGACTCATGTTCTAACTTAAACTTTAGGCTAATGTAGTTCACCCAGGTTTGGGAGAGAATGGAATGAGGAATGATGAAAAATGACCAAGAATTGACTAGACTCACAATGTATGTAAAGAGATGAACATATAAGCATAGATTCAAGTGCTAAAATGAATGTTACCTAGATGCCTAATTCCATATCATGAGATTAGATTATGCAAAGTCTTCTTGACAACTATTCATTAGAGTAATGTTGACGTTAATAATTTGAGACCTGAGCACAAAGTGATTGTTATAGAAAAATAAATTATGCATCATAAGTATAAACAAATTATAATGACATAATATTCCAATTACACTGAACTGGTTCAAATGTGAATACCGATAACTAAGGATAACGGTAAAAATAATGACCAAAACCAGAGTTACATTTATTTACATCTAAACAAAAAAAGCAAAGATAAAGAAAAAGATAAACATAAATGAACCTAACTTGAAATCAAGATATGACCAATCAATACTTAATTAGGATTTTTTTTTTTTTAAAACAAAAATTAAGAACATCTTAATGACACACGACAAAGATATAAATAATCAAGATCTATGTGGACCATCAAGACATTTGTGAACACAAAAGAAAAAAGCAAAATAAAAAAGAAAAACATGACACCATCAATAATAAAATAAATAAAATGGTCCAAGAAAAACTTAATAACATATGATCAAGATAGAAATAATCAAGATCCATGCGAATCATCAAGATGTTCTGAAACAAAAAAGAGATAAGCAAAAACATATAGGGAAACACAAGACCAAGATGAGACAAAAAATAATAAAAATAGAAAAGGAGAAGAAATAAAAGGAGAGGTATGAAAGTACAATAAAACACCAAGAAAACACAAATAAACACACATAAACAAAACACCAAGTTAGTGCAGTTTAAAGATAAATGTTCATGCACGTGCGATAGAGATGTTACTATCCACCATAACATAGTAAAGAATAATAACACAAAAGTTATTTTTTAATTAAAGAAGAACAATGACAGAAGAAATGGGGGAAGAGAAGAAAAAGAATGGGTTGGCTAATCTGACTCTAGATGTATAATATAAGTGGATGCATAGTTCCATGGATGCATGTTCCAACATGAACTTCATGCCAAATGTAGTTCTCCCAGGAAATGGGATAGAAGAAAAACGATGATCAAACTAGCATAATTGTTGTTATATAAGAAATGGAAGATATGATAACCAAAAGAGTATGGTCTTTCAAAAAACAAGATGATGGGATGAGAAATAATGATCTTGTAAAATGGTAGGTATATGAGACAAGATGAGCTAGTGTTTCTTTGCTTACAAAATAAAAAGAGCGTAGTATGGTGAGATGGGAATATACAAATATACAAAAGTGTGAGACTATAGTTGATATTTTATGGATTATGTTTTGATGTTTTTAGCATTTTCAAAGTATTTACAATGTTTTTGGGATAAAATATGCACAAGGTGGAACCATGTAGTCATGGATATGCACACCCAAGAGTAGAGGTTCTAATAAATAGCTAAGCTTGATGTAATGGCCCATGCTCACAAATTGACAAGTACAATGATCTTGATAAGATAACAAAGAGTAGAAAATGTGATATAGAATAGTGGGAAGCATGAAGTAACTCTGAATAAGTATCTACATTCACCTATATGTAATAGTGTAGCAAAGGTCTAGAATTGAAAAGATGCTCTTGCTCACTTGTCTATTGAAGAAGCTACAAAATATTGTTTTGGATGAACTAATTTGTATAAACGGTGTTGAGGATGTTCATAATGTTCATGATACATAATTAGGATCATAATTGGTTAAGGGATAAAAAGTGTTTAATATTACAACATGCCCAAGACATAACAAAGAAAATTATTCTCAAGGAGAACGGTCTAAACAATAGGGTCCTCAAAGAGAATGGTCTAGGATAGGATGAAAATGTGTTCAGAGTGCCAATGATTCAAATCCTTCACTATCTATAATCTTGAAGAGTGGACTAGGGTAGTATAAAATGTGTTTAGGGTAGGATAAAAGGGTGGGATAAAATTACTTCAGCATAAATTACCTTGAAGTCAGGGGTTTTGTAGAAAATGGTTCAAAGTTGTTCACACATAAAACCTCTTAAGGTGTATGATGTTCATGATCTTTAGAAGTTATTCACCATTAGGTTTAGCCAGTCAATATGCCCCTGATCCATAGTTCACTATAATAACATATGGTCCCAACTAATTAGGTTGAAACTTACCTTTATTTTTATGTTCAACATACATGTTCTTTTGGTTCTCTTTCAAAACTAAGTCACCAATATCAAACTCTCAAGGGAGAATGCACTTGTTGTAACTTCTCCATAATCTATTATAATAGGCCTATAAGTTTTCTAAGGTAGACAAATACTTACCATCAATAAGTTATAGTTATTATAGTCATGAGGCTCTATAGTCTTCATCATCTTTAATGTGCTCTAGTGATATTCGTAATGATGGTATCTTAATCTCGACTCGAATAATATCTTCAGTACCAAAAATAAGGGAGTATAGAGTGGCTCTAGTTAGGGTTCAATGATTGGTTCTATAAGCCCAAAGGGAAGGAAAGAGTTATAAGTTCTAATTATGGCTAGCATAATTTATAATTTACTTTCCTAGGAATTCATGATGATAGAACAATCCACTAGGAAATCCATTTGATAGATTATCTTTAATAGGAGCTTTTACAAGTTGGTCAAAAATTACTTTCCTTTTGATTGCCTTTTTATTCCATTACTCAATATCAAATTCACTTAGGAGCATAATCCATTTAGACATACATATTTAAAGAGCCGCCTTAGATAAGAGGAACTTGAGAGGATACACCTTGGTGATGACAATAGTTTTATTATTTAGCATATAACATCACAATTTTTGAGTGGTGAATACCATATCTGAACATGCCTTCTCAATAGGCATATAATTATGTTCATAAGCCACTAATGTGTCGCTTAAATAATAAATAGTTTGTTCCTTATCATGATCATCATGTTGGGCCAACAGTGCCCCTAATGCATGTTCTGTGGCTGATATATAAATGAGTGGTTTTCCCTATGTTAGCAGTCTTAAGACTAGTGGATTGGCCATGTATGTCTTAATATTTGCAAATGCTATCTGGAAATTTTCATCCCATTGAAACGTTACCCCTTTCTTCAAAAGATGAGTAAATGGGTGGCACTTATCTGCCAATTGAGAAATGAACCTACATATAGATTGGATCTTTCCTTGCAAGCTTTGTAGCTATTTAAGATTGTGTAGTGGAAGCATTTCCACAATAGTTTTGACTTTTGTAGTGTTAAATTCAATCCCTCATTATGATACAATGAACCCTAGACATTTCCATAATGTGACTCTAAAGACACATTTCTTAGGATTCAATGGACTTTATATTCACAAAGCCTCTCAAAGATTCTTCATAGAACATTAGGATGTCTAGCTCTTATTAGTGATATTGCTAGTATATCATCAACATAGTCCTCTAAAATGGCATGCATCATGTCATGGAAGATGATAGTCATTGTGCATTGATATGTTGCTCCAACATTCTTTAGGATAAATGGCATGACTTGGTAGCAAAAAGTCCCCCATAGAGTGGTGAATGTAGTCTTGTGTTGGTCTTTAAGGGCTATCTTGATCTGATTGTAACTAGAAAATCTATCCATTAAGGACAACATCTCATACCTAGTATTTGAGTGAATGATCATGTCAATGTTGGGCAGAGGAGAATCATCTTTGGGCGTGCCTTGTTGATATCTTAGAAATTAATACAAATATGTATACCTAGGGTATTTTTACTTAATGGAACTATATTAGAAACCCATTTAGAGTAATCCAGTGGTCTAATAAAATTGGTTCTTAACAACTTTTCTAGTTCAAATTTAACCAATAAAGTGATGTATGGATTCATATTTCTCAATTTATACTTGACTATTTTGGCATCGGGATGGACAACAAAGTGATGCATAACCAAATCAGGGTCTAAGCCTGGAATGTCAAAGTATGTGCATGCAAAGATGTCTATATAATACTTAAGAATGTATATAATATGTTCATGTTCTACTTCATTAAGGGAAGCTCCAAGATAAATAATTTTGGTATCCTCATAAGTTCCCAAGTTCACTTTAGTCATGTTTTCCACAAGTGTAGATCCAGCTTCTAGAATTATAGGGAAGGTATGGTCATGATCATCTTCTTCTACCATATCTTCTTGTTGTTCCTACCAAATATCTGGGTAGTATGAAGAATCAAAATATGTAATCTTAAATAAAGACCAAGTAGCAAAAACCTTTGGAAACTCAAGAGAAAGATGATCAAACATTTGATGTTATTCTAAAGAAATGATTTTACTAGCTATGTAACTTGGGCTAGATGGACCTTCTATGTCCTGAGGGGATGAAAAAAATTTCCCACCTAGGAGCTCATAAAATAGGTTTTTGCTTGAAGGCTTGTCTTTTTATTTACTTTTTCCTTGATTGCTGAGTGCCTCAAAGAGGTTTTCACCCAAAGATATTGATGTTTATTATTTATTATGACCAAGAAAGTTTGCTTGATCTCCAAAGTAGGTAGAAAGATCTAATGAAAAATCAAAGCCCTATTTTTGATTGCCAATAGGCAATCCATCTCGTAGGCCCATGTATTCTACAATTGATTCTTCATTGTGAAACTCATCGAGGTGTATGACCAAATTTTGTTGGTCCCAATTTATGAATTTAGGATGACAAAGGCATATGGAATAATGAGGGTTTGCATCAGGAAGGGAAGATCTAATGGTAAATATATAATGTCCTAATTCAAGAAGGGAAGTACTACTAGGATGGGTTCTTACTTCAGGATGGGAAGATGGGCATTATGGTTAATATGGCATTTGAATCAAATAAATCTGAGTCAACAAGCTCATAAAAAAGGCTATAATGGGATGCTTTGTTACTGCTAGGAGTATTGTCACTAGTCAATTCAGAAGAATCACTATAGAAAGTCATGAGGTCATGCTTTGGTGGTATAAATCCTAGACCATGATTTTAATTGATAACTCGAGCTGATAAGGTCTTCAAGATTCTTGTGTTTGTGGGCCAAGGCCTTTCCCTATATAGTTAATATGATCCATTATTTGGTTATGGATAAGATAATTTGGATTCTAAAAGTAATCAATAAGGCCTTTATAATATAACCAATCTCCCTCAGTAAAAGCCTCTCGATTTTTATTTAGTGCAATTTTAGATACAAAAACCATAGGTGGTTTTTGTTGTTTCTTCTTTGGCTACCAAATATGGTTGGGTTCATTAGGGGTCTTGAATGTTTTAGGTTTTCCAAATGATTTAGGGGATTTAGGAAATTTTTCAATATGGAGGATGTCCTTAATATGGTATGTGGAAATACCCATGTCTTTAATAATAACCTACTTTTCAAGAACTTTAGGAAATGGATTGGCGAAAGTGGAATATAGATCATGAAGGTCGATATAATTAGATGGATATGGATGGGAAATTATGGATTTGTTCTTCTTTGCAATGAAATCAGAACCTAGGCAATAGTTATAATTATGAAACTCAGCTTTAATATGTTTGCAATATTGATATGGCTATTGATCAATTAGAATAGTAACCTCGATCCCATTATGGTTAAACTTAAGGCACTGGTGAAGAGTAGATGGGACCGCTTGTACTTCATGGATATAGGAATGACTAAGAAGTATGTTATAAGGAAATTCAATATCCACAATATTGAATAATATGTGATGAGAAATAAACCCAACCATGACTGGCAACCAAATTATACTCGAAGACTCGTCAACATTGTTGTAAGCCTTGATTGTAATAATTTATGGCTAAATATCCTTATCCATGTAGCCTAATCATCATACCAACTTGAGAGATATGATGTTCAAACCTAAACCATTATCTATAAGAACCCACTTGATCTTATGATCCATAATAATTATTTCAATGTATAATGGGTTATTGTGGTTTGGTCTAAGAGTGGACATGTATTTTCAATCAAATGTGATTTGTCAAAATGAAGACAAATGTCCAACTAAGTTTTAAAATTGATCAGGGTTAATATCAAAACCCTAGTTTAGAATAAAAAAGCACTAAGGAAATATAATTTATTTATATTTCCTTACTTAAATTTTTGGTGCAAATCACATCTAATCAATTTTAAAACCTAGTTAGACATTTGTCTTCATTTTGACAAATCACATTTGATCGAAAAGACATGTCCACTCTTGGACCAAACCACAATAACCCATTATACATTGAAATAATTATAGGTACATTGTTATGATTAGCTAAAATAACAAAAGTGAAATTGATGAGTTAAGTCATGTTGGTAATTATCAATTTTTGTTTTTATGTTAACTTATAACCTTGTCAAGATTTGATACTCAAATGTAATTTTTAAGTATTAGGGATATTATAACCATAAGTCATTTATCTCCCTAATCATTTTGAGTTATTAGGGTATATATTATAAAATCACTTAATTTATTTATATTTCCTTAGTGCTTTTCGATCCATTATAAAAAATTTGGTGCAATCACCATATTTTTAGTTTTCTACAAATTTCAATTCTTCAACTCTTTTCCCTATCAAAACGCTACTTTAGGATATATTTGCACAAAAAAATTTAACTGAGGAAATATAAATAAATTAAGTGATTTTATACTATATACCTTAATAACTCAAAATGATTAGGGAGATAAATGACTTATGGTTATAATATCCCTAATACTTAAAAATTACATTTGAGTATCAAATCTTGACAAGGTTATAAGTTAACATAAAAAGAAAAATTGATAATTACCAACATGATCTTAACTCATCAATTTCACTTTTGTTAGTTTAGCTAATCATAATAATGTACCTATAATTATTTCAATGTATAATGGGTTATTGTGGTTTGGTCCAAGAGTGGACATGTCTTTTTTATCAAATGTGATTTGTCAAAATGAAGACAAATGTCCAACTAGGTTTTAAAATTGATCAGGGTTAATATCATTAGGCACATTATATTATTTCAAAAGGTTGTTCATGATAGTTCTATGGACATCAGATGTCCTCAAGAGTTATAATATGAAAATCTATGTAGGGGTTTTGTTTTATTGGTCTACTAAAATATAAGGCTTTTCGATTGTGGATTGAGCTAGTTTAGTCTTTGTTGGCATAGTATTCAGCTTTGGAACTATTGGCACAATGTTTTCATTGGGTTTAATAGAAGAAGTAGGTGAAGGGCCTTATATGGTAACTCTTGGGCATCTAGTTATTATTGCACAACCTAGAGGTGGAAAGAAGTCATTATAATTAGAAGAGGAAGGCAAAGGGCCTTGGATGATGACTCATGACCATCTAGCTATATTACTATAGTTTTAGGTTGATGAGGAGCCTTTATAATTAGAAGAAGGGTGTTTTTGTTTATAACTAGTAACCTATGCAAATAGAGTCATAACATGATTATGTGAACTTGAAATTGTATTACTAGGGGGAGAGGGTGTTGACCCTATCATGATGGGTCCCATACTATGAGGAACATGAGATTGTCCATGTGGTTTAAAAGTAAAAGTGTAAACTTGGGTAGTAGAAATGTGCCCCATAGTATTATTATAGTCATAAGGTATATTGTTATAAACCACATTATTAGTATGGGCATTATGATCCCTATTATGCTCATTATGATTATGACCTTGATGTTAGTTCTAATTCTAACTTTGTCCTTTATTTTGACCTTGGTTTTGATTGTTTCTTAGTAGTGATGGATTATGTTGAGGAAAGAGGTCTTTGTAGATTCCCATATCCTAATTTGTGTCCTAATTAGGGGCCAACTAAATTTCTAGTTGACCACTTTCAATAAAGTCTTTAATAATGGGTCATAATTAGATACAACGATATGTACCATGTCTAACAACATGATGGAAGTTGAATCATTGATTTTCTTTGTACCAATCTAGTTTTTATTTCTCTTGAGGAAATGGCCATGATACTATCTATATAATCAAATTAGCCATGATGAGATTTTGTCACATTGTTTCAATTGATTTTCCTAACTTGCTAAAGAATCTAAAATTATTATGAAATGTCCTTCATGGAGGTTGTCTCTGTAAATTAGGTAGTGGATTTGGGGGAATTAATTATACATTTGGGGTAGGTGTAGCCTACACCATTTGTATGTGTGTTGTTTCAGCTACCCTATTTCTAGCCATGTTCTTATTTTTATTAAAGCCCTTAGGATTGTCTTATGAAACTATTTAAACCAATGATTGAGTCTATTTAGATGTTTGACCTTGTGAAATTTTTTTGACAAGACCTTTTGCAATAAGAGATTTCTTAATCTACACTCCTTTATCAATAATTTCTTCAAATGAGTTAGTATAAAACAACCATAGATTATGCATGACTTAAAGATGCAAGTTCTATACAAATATATTGGCCAACTATTTGCCTAGCAAGTTATGTTAAAAGTGGCTTGCCAATGCTCTCCACCTTTGTAGATATGTAGTAAAACTTTCACCATCATGATGTTTGGCTTTGCACAAGTCAACAATGGTCAATTCATGTTCTATTTTATATGAGAAATAGTTAATGAACTTTTCTGACAAGTCATTCCAATATCCAACCGATCCCTTGGGTAGTTTAAGTAGCCAAAGTACTCGTTACTATAAGCAACTTCTTGACATAAGACACATAATGATTTTATGTGCTCACATGGATCTTCCTTTTCTTTTTATTTTTCAAATTTGGGTGCCTCAAAATGAGGTAGAAAGGGGTTTTGGAAAATAAATAAATCAAATGGATATGGGCATATCTCATCGAAATTGTACTTTTTAACTCTATTATTCATCTCCAATCTATGAACAATTTCCTTCATAGAATTCTACTCTTGCATGTTTGGTGTATTTGTGGATTGGATAAGATACTATTGGGGTGGTATGTACCCCTATTTTTTTTACTATTAGGGTGGAATGTTCCCTTGGTTTTGTTTTTATTGGGGTGGAATGTACCCCTGGTTTTGTTACTATTGGGGTGGAATGTGCCCTTAGTTTTGTTGTTGTTGGGGTGGAATGTACCCTTGGTTTTATGTGGATCTATAGGTAATGTATATCTTTTGATCCATGCTTTGATTCTGATTCCCTCCTTTATTTTAGAAAATAGGCCATTAATTCTTGGATTGTAAAACATTCCTTGAATTTGGTTGTTTAATGCCTTGTTGATTTGGGATAGTTTTGTGTTTGTTTACCAATCTCTATGTTGGTTGGAATGAACTAGCCAAATTGTTTTGAGGGATTTCCTTAATTCAAGCTGAATGTTTCGGTCTCTAATTTTGTAAAGTAATAAGAGGTTCTTGATGATTAAATAATGTATGCTCTATGTCAAATGGAACATTTTGTAAGATTTCTTATGACTATAACTATTCATTTAGGTTACTTTGATCCACTATGGTTATGTTTACATCAAATCTTTTTTGCATACCTTAGACCACATTTCCCTATTCTTTGGAAGAATAATTATGAATTGAAGTGGAAAATAATGAGTTAGTTAAGTTTGCAACAAATTGATCCACATATCATTAACTTATTATCTTAATCTTGGCTAGAATATCTGGATTTGTGGGTTTTGACTCTATTTATATTTCTTTTCTTTTGTTAGAAGAAGAAGAAGGTATGTCTATTTTTGAAAAAAGCTTGATCTTGTCATCATTTTTCTCCTTTTCTTACTAAGGTATGAAATTATTTTGTAGGAAAGTCTGAAGGTAGTCTAGCACCTGATTCTATCAACCTAAGAAGTAATTCATCTTGATCTCCTTAGGATTGATATTCATTGTAATCATCTTTGGATCCTACTATTTTAGGGATGTCATAAAAAAAAATGAGGTTATCTTGAGCATCATAAAATTTCTCATCCTCATATCTAAGGCCATAAGATGCCCCACTATGAGTGAACCTTTGAATCATGTCTAAAAAGAGTTATTCTCTGCACTTAACTAGATTTAGATCAATGTTTTTGCAAATGTTCAAATAAAGTATGCTTTAGTTCTCTTTAAAAAAATAACTAAGGTACCAAAGAGACTATAAAGGAGAGTGGTTTGGAACCATGCATAATTATAATATTTGGTTCATGAATTTACTTAAATTTTGGTAAAGTTGAAATCATATAGATTGGAAGAGGGTAAGGTAACTCAAAGATCCAAGGTGAAAACCAGTACACCAAAGCCTAGATCTTTATGATACACCTATAACATAAAATATAACTCCAACTTTGATGAGTTGACCCTATAAAATTAGAGGAAATCTCTCTAGATTATGAAGAAGACAAAATGAACTAAGCAACTCAAGATGTAAAAACATGCATGAATCACTAAGTACAAAATTGGGGCCAAATGGGTAGCACAACGTCACTAGATGGTTATAGTAGGATAAAATATGTTCTAGGACTCAAAGTGTGAGTGATATACAAGATGACTTGATTCCACCAAGATGATAATGTGATTTTGAGTCTTATAAATGGTCCTCAATCTAAATGGAAAATTAAACCCAAGTTAGAACAAGTTTGGTGTACAAATGGTGAACCCAATTTAACACACCAACCCTTAAAACTTAAAAAGGTTCAATTTCAAATGTGAATTATAAATGAGGGAATTTAAAAAAATTGGGTAAATGGCTTATACGCAATTGGGTAGCATGACTACACCAAAGTGAATGACATGACACAAAAGCCTTTGATAATAATTTGAACAAAGAAAAGATAAATTTTCCAATTAGACAGCGTAAAGCTTCCCTTGCTCAATAAAATTGAGGACAAAGTGATTTAGTTAAGTTCATTGAGTTAAAAAGTAGTTTTAGTCACAAATCAATACCAAGTAAGCTAATGACAAGAATAATCATCTTATGTCTAACTAACAAGGTATGACAAATTGGGGTCAACTAAACTAGCAAGTTTTTGAATGTTTTTAGGGGAATCAATTACGTAATGACTTTCACGTCACAAAGAAAAATAAAAACACATAATTGGGTGTCCATTACACTTGGATTGTTTTAAAAAATTCTTTTTTTTTTGTAACCACTACAACATGTTGTTTGCTCAGTGTAGTGTGATGTCCAAAGTGAAGATATGTACCATATGTAACTCCATCACTAGAAGGTGGTTTAACTACTCAAACCTCTAATATTAGTGGGAGTGGATGAATTAAATGTTGGGAGGAGAAATCCTAGGTCAAATATTGCTTAAATAACTCATGAGAGGTAATTAAGTCCCCCTCACAAGCTAATTTTGCATTAAAAAAACATAAAATATAAAGACTTTAGGGTTGTTCTCAAGATCACCCAAACTATTATGATTTTTTAGGGAGTACTTTAGACAACATTTTTTCTAATCCTTGGACTGGGATTTTTTCAATAAGGATGGGTACTTTTGATTCCAAGGGTTCCCTAAAGGGGATAAGTGGAAGAGCATACACATGACATCCCTCTCTTTGCCAAACAAAAACTAGTTCAAATAACTATTGAATGCAAAAACTTGGAAAGATGAGTTCATTTTTAAGAACCAATTTGAAAGATCGAGTGGTGTTATTTTTGACCCTTGGCCTTAATTACTAAAATGGTAAAATATTGCACAAAGAAATTCCACATGAAGCAATAAATACCTATGTTCATTTTAAGCCCAAATTAAAGATGCAAGACTTAGCCTAGATTCATGATTAAAACACCAAATTTAAAATGTTGTAAGAGTTATGATGTGTTTTAAGAACTAAATTAAATGTATCTAAGACTTAGATAAATCTTAGGTTCTTTTTAAGCACTAATTCAAATGTTTGAAATCAAGTAATGTTCATTTTAAACACAAATGAAAGTGTTTCTAGTTAGTCAAAAGCATTCAAACCAACTTACAAACTACCCCCTCAACCTATAAAAACATAATTATAAGGCCCTCATTTGAAGCACTTAAGAGTTTGAGAAATTGACATTAATAATTTATCTCTTGAGTTGATAGTCAAGTTGGGTTGATAATCAAGTTAGGTTGACAGGGGAGTTGGGTTGATAGGCGAGCTAGGTTGACAAGTGATTAGGGCTAGACAAGTGAGTTGGGTTGACAATAACGTTGGGCTAGATAGGCGAGCTAGGTTGATAGGAACTTTGGGATAGATATGTGAGTTGGGTTGATAGGTGAGTCAAGTTAGACATTTGAGTCAGGTTGGATAGGTGATTTGGGTTGATAGGTGAGTTGGGTTGACATGAAAGCTAGGTTGACTAGTGAGTTGGGATGAGATAGAGGTGAGTCAAGGCAATCCAAAGCTAAGTCAGGATGAACCAAAGCTAAGTCAAGCTAAACTAGAGCCAAGTTAGGCTAAAGCTAAAATTGAGTTAGGGTGAGCCAGAGTTGAGTTGGGATAAACTAGAGCCAAGTCACACCAAAATAGAATTGAATCGGGGTGATCTAGAGTCAAGTTGGGTCAAGCTAGAGCTAAGTTGGGGTGATCCAGAGCTGAGTTGGGCTAAGCCAAAACTAAGTCAAGGTGATCTAGAGTAGAATTGGGTTGAGCCAAATCTGAGTTAAGGTGATTTACAACTGATTTGGGTCAAGCTAAAGCCAATTTGGGCTGAGCCAAAGTTGAGTTAGGCTGAGTTGATAGTCCTGAGAAAAAAATCATGGTTTATAAAAATGGACTTTTTTCTTAATTTTTTTCTTCTTTGCTTCTATACTCCAAGATCCTACATGAAAATGGTTAGTAGGTTGTTTGTAGGGGCTTTGTGAGAAAATTTGTGGGTTGTGGTTCCATCGAGCATGCCAAAATGTAAAGAGGATTGCATAACATGATTAGTCAAGCGTTAGTCTAATAAATCAAAGGAAGATTGCATAAGAACAAACTGAATTAAACATATCTATTCATGTGGGAATTACAAAGGATAGAAATAAACATATTAAAGAAATAAACACCATATTACCTTTTTAAATGGATTCACCATACCAATGATGATCAAAAGCATGTTCTCTCTTCATCGAGAGTTCTTGTCTTCAACAACAATGGTGGCCAACTCCTCTAATGTCTCAAGAATTCCTTATAAAATAAATGATCAAATGTGAAATATTATGGAGATAATAAATTTTCATAAATCAAGCTTAAAAATGATGTCCATGGCCTCTCTATTTATAGATTTTCAAGATTGGTCAGGATTAACCATGATCATCCATCTCAAGATTAAGATGTGTGGATATGGATTAATTAAATTCTGTAATAAAAATCTATAAATATTCCTCATAATGATTTTGGAAAAAGGGGCATTGAATAGGCATAGATTTTCATTAATGAGGTATGAGAGACCCATTACCTTGATATTTTATGCATTTATGGCTTATGGATGCCACTCCAAGAAATGATGTCATTAGGTGATGCAGTTTATAGAAATAAATTTCTAAAAATAAATATTCAACAAATCTCATGGAAAATCCACTTAATCTCTTGATTTGGATCAATTATCCTTAAACAAGGTTAATCAACATTTATGCAATTATTTGGAAATTGGCCCTCAATTAATCAAAATGGTCAAAAAGTCATATTACTGGGTCATAATTTGACCTGGAAATGATTAGAAGGCGATGTTAGATGCGTTGGAACCATATTCCCATTTATGATGTTGCCAACACAAAATAACAAAGGTACATGATGTGTACTGATTAATTTTAAGAAAAGAGTGATCTAGAGCATAAAAGGCAAAATCATCATTTTGACTGAAAATGAATTGATCAAAGTTAGTTGGCCCATAAAATGCATCACCCCATTTAGGGATACTTTGACCTAAATCACCACTTGTAAATGACAAGTTCAAACTATTTAGGGTGTTTTATGGATTTTAGCCTAAAATGTGCATTTGAGTGCAATTCGAGTAAGATTGACAATTTTAACACAAATGGTGTTAGGAATTAGATGTCTATAGCTAGCACATGTTAGAATACATAATAAAATGGTTAGCATAGTGTATTTTTTTTCTTGCATTAGATTTTTTTTTCTCATGATTTGTTAGCATAGTTTAAATGGTTATTTTGAAATTCATCTTGTGTGGCATGTATGTATTAATGTTCTATAGATTAGCATAATTATATTAAATTTAGATTTGTTGATTTATTTATCATTAATCCATCATGACATAAAGAGATGCTAATTAAATTGGTGAATTTATTTATATTTATAATTAATGTTCAAATGAATAAAATTTAGAAATTTCCAATTGAGAGGAAAAAAGGGGAAAAGGAAAAGAAATCAAGAAAAAAATAAAAAAAATAAGAATGTTTTAAATTTAAGAAAATCTAAAATAAATAAATACATAAAATAATAACAAAAAAAAGGAAAAAAATCTTTGAAATAAAAAAAACTACACCCCTTTTTCATCTTAATATAGAATATGAAAGAAGATCAGGAGAGACATATTGAAGGAGAGAAGGAGGCATAGCACACAGAGGATACACATAAAAGAGGCATTTGGAAGATAAAGATAAAAAGTAAGAAAAAGTAATAGAGAGAGAAACTATAGAGGCTACTAGGTGGGCCATTTTATTAAATTTATATATTTATCTTTACATGCTAGAGTTTATATAATTGGTGATTAGGGATGTGTGTCTATTCACCATATAATGAATTAGTAAATGAAATACATATATAATATTCAAAATACATAACCCCTCAGAATATATATATATATATATATATATATATATATATATATATATATATATATATATATATATATATATATATAGTAATATAGCTGAGAGAGACTCAATGAATAATAGATATGGATAGGGAAATTTAGGTTTTGTGATAACTATAACCTGATAGACTATCACTAGCCATAAGCTATAAGTCGATAACTTTGAATGACAATAAATTTAGCAGTAATTAAATATTTGTATTTATAAATAGATCTTATAAAGTTGGAATTGATTTTTTATCCAAGTAGTTATGGTAGCAATACCCAATAAGAATTGACTTATTTAGATGCTTGATTTACATATTGATTCAATGTTTAGTAAACAAATCTATACTCATGGAGCAAGTAGTCAATATACTTAAAAAGGGAAATTATTAATTACACATATATTTATATTTAAGAGTCAGCTAAGTGGGGTCATCTAAAATTAAGAGAGACTTTTTGGTATGCTTGATGCCAAGACTAGTTTAGTGTAGTGACCCACTAAAACTAGGAAGTTAGGTGACTAGTATAAATTACTTCATCCCATAAAAATTTAAAACTAAATCTAGGTGTATAGAAATCTGTAAGCATCTGATGTATTTATTTCTAAATAGTAAAAATTCTTCCAAGTTAATAGGCATCTAATGTATATATTTTTGTGGAGTAGGTGTCTTTAAAAGCATAGTTTAATTAAGTTGCTCTGGGCATATAAAGATATATTTTATGCAATCAATTTGGTAAAACCGTAGCATGTGTATTTTATCAAACTATTAATATTGGAATTATTAACATTTTCATTGACCTATCATGTTTATAATTGTTCATCTATTAACACACATATTACTATATCATATTAATAGGTATATTACTATTAATTAAAAATAACTTGTGTTGACTTCCTATATATATATATATATATATATATATATATATATTAGTAATCTATTTATAATATACATGGAAATTGATATCGCTATTATAGTGATTTTAATATTGTCATACTAGAAATCACTGATAAAGCTATATTAATAATATATTTATAATACGAAATAACATGTGGAGATATAAAAAATGATAAAATTGATTATTTTATGACACTAGAGAATAAGAGTATAAAGGCCTAGGATAATTTTATGTGCCTATGAAAAAACCAATGAGTTTATGTAGTAAGTTTAATGTTAAACCCTAATAATATGGTATCTACTGATGATGTGAAAAAATACATATATTGTATGTAAGGAATATACTGTATATTGATGTAGTATATTTGTAGATGGAATATTGATAATATTTTTGTCTATCCATAATATCAATCTAGTAATATGGTTTATGCCCAATAAATTTTGATCAATAGTATATTTGGATACCATTCACAACTTTGAAATAAATATCCATAAATTGGACTAATTGAGTCATAACATAACAAATTACTAATTTAGGTATTGAAACTATAGGTCATATGTGGAGTATTTTGCTAATTAAGATTAATTACATCCTCTTGAACAAATATTAACGTATATCTTTCTCATTTGATTTTTGCATGGGTTGTTAATAGGGTTCAGTTCTATTCAACATATAACTGAGATTATGAGATAGTTAACATATTTAAACCATAGTTATATGTTTATTGTTGAACACACACACACACACACACACACACACACACACACACACACACACACACACACACACACACACACACACACATAGAGTCAACATTATTGATTGAGGATTATAATACTATTGGAATAATATATCATATATGGATGTACCGAATTGAATGTCTCTAATTTATTGAAAAATATAAAGCAATGGGTCATAGGACACTGAAAGTTGAGAAATTGTGACAACGTAAATGTAGACTCCTAAACTAGCATTTAAAGATTAAATCATGTTCATACAAAATAAATTTAAGATTATGGTATTTTGACTATTAAAATATAACTAGTTGTTTGAGTAAAATATTGTGTTTCCATTATTTTTTACCACTTTATTATGATTGGTTATGGTAATTAGTATTTCTACTTAAGAACACTAGACTATGATAATACGGGTTATCATAGGGTGTAGTATATTTTGAAACTATTTATAGTAATTATAATTTTTGATTAGATGTATACCTAGATGGTATAAAATATTGTCATTATTTATACTATGGGACAAATAATAATGTGAGATTCATTCATACATTTGATGGAATAAATGTATGCTTTATGATTGTTCCTATACTTAGCATATTATGAGAATTGATTTCTAGTAATTTGTAATATATATGAAACTATTGGTTATATTATGTTAACCAAATCTTGCATTGTTGATACTAAGTAGTAAGATGCATTTCACTAGCTTACTAGCATCACAATGCCAATTAAAAGTAATCCAATCAAGTGGTGTGTATGAATTTTGACTAATCCATATATAATCATTTTATTGAAAATTTTGGATAAATTAATGTTTAGTGGAAAATTATCATTTCATGAGTATGATTTACATTTTTTATAATATATTTCAATGGAACAAGTTTTTATGATACACTGCATGTTTAGTTTTAGAAATCATATAGCACATGAGTACTAGCTTGTCTCTTTGGATTCATATGCCCTGACTATCTACTCATCCATTAAGGGAGGGTCATTCCTTGATGGTATTAGTACAAGGGATCATTGGTCTATGGTTAGTGTGGAAAAGTGCTTGGATGATGCTCTCCCTCCCCACAATAGTACTATTTTTGAGATGACACTTGATATTGTTGCAATTACTAGAGTCTAGGGAACTAAGCTTTGTAGGGCCATGTATCTTATATATGTACATTATATTATATGGTATTTATTATTGGAACATTATCATGAAGAGATGTAATTACTTATTTATTGTACATTAACAATAGTGGTTGTTGGCATGTATCATCCATGGTTGGTTAATTATAATTGCTTTCTATATTTGTATTATGATGTTTTCTCATTATAATAGAGATTAGTGATATATAATGTAATATGCTTCATTTAATATTATTGCACTTAAATTATTTTATATTATCTCTGATTAGATTTTTTTAGTGTAATCTATTTAAATTATGTGTTTTAGTTTTTAAAAAAATGCATATTTCTAGGTAAATCTTAGTGGGGATGTTACATGTGGTATCAGAGCTATGGATTAAACACTAAGACCTAATGATTCTACTAACATTTTCATATCTTTTTTGATAGAAATAAAGATGGTGAAAGCTATATTTTCTAGAGAGGGTCCGTCAAATGCTAATGATAGTAACCCTCCATTTGATCCTAACTAATTTCTCACTGAGCAATCAACAAAAATGGATCAAATTCTTACAACTATGAATAAGACTAGGGATCTGATTATAGCTCTAGAGTAGGTATTCCATGTCCATGAAGAGTAAGAATAGTAGGATGTACCTAAAGGGTAACCCACTTTGCAATAAAAACCTCTGTATACTAGAGCTCAAGTAGTGGTAGAGTTAGCTAGAGATATGAAGAAGGTAAACCCACATAAGTTTAATGGGACTATTTTTAGTGATAGAGATGAGGCCTAACTAACTGATATGGAGAAGTATTTCAAAATTTGAAACTACTTCAAGGTCACTAAGGTATTATGGGGAGCATACCAATTAGTTGGTGAGGAAGCTACATGGTGGGCCAACAAGAGGTTGGAAATGAATCTTAACTTGACCAACATTACTTGGGATCAGTTTATGGCATTATTCAAGTCATGGTGGTTCCTAAAACATTATTTTTATTAGAATCTCACTTATTTATAGAATCTAAAGTATGGAGACTTATTAGTGAATGAGTACTAGGAGAATTTCACTAAACTTTTGAAGTATGTACCTTAGTACTAGGGAGATGAGAGGTTCAAGATTATAAAGTGTATCATGGAATTGATACCCTAGATCAATGGAGAGGTGGATGTTCATGGACCTTTTACTATGGACTAGGTCTTTGAGAAGGCAGTCAAACATGAATAGAAGTTGAAGTCTTTTTCACAATCTAGGGATAAATTCAAGAAAAAGTTTGGAAATTATAATTCAACCTTCAAGAAGAATAATTGAAAATAGAGGAATGAAGACTCTAGGAAGTAGCTCAAAAGTTAGAATGCCAAGTTTAACAATGGTTTAGGTAATAAGAAATAGGGCAATGGATCAAAAGGTAGTTTCAAAGGAAACTAATAGACCGAAAGGAAAGGACCACTTAGAAGTTTTTTTCATTTGTAGATATGACCATTATACTCATGATTTTCCTCATGACAAGTCAAAGGGAAAATATCCTAATCCTTACTAGGGTAGTTTTTAGTAGTGTATTCATGTAGTAGTCGATAATCAAGAAGCCAAATTTTAAACATTACCCATAAAGTTGTTAGGTACTTTGTTTGACCATCCAATTTCCATTTTGATAGATACAAGAGCCAAATAATGTTTTATATTTCTTAGAATGCTTATTAATTTAACTAGAAGAGCTGGAGTAATGGAAAATGCATAGTTAGTACAGTATGTGAATGACTCAAAAGTCATGGTTAATAATTGTTTAATTGAAGTAGAGATTAGGTTACCCAAATTTACAATAGTTGTGGATCTATATGTATCACCTCTAGGATCATATGATGTGATCTTATGAGTCAAATGGATTATGAAACATAAGTCCAAGGTTGAGTGCTGCTTGAAGAAAGTTAAGTGTTTGGGTGATTTTGGAAATTAGACACAAATTCAAGGAGAGAAAAGAGAGTTGATGACTAGATATATTTTTACTATACAACTAAAGAAGGCTCAAGGAAAAGGGTTTCAAGAATTTATCATCAATATAAATGAAATGAAGGAACTTAGGGAAACACCTCTCACATATTACCCATTTCTTAGATATTTTCATGATGTGTTCCTAGAAGAATTATTGGGTTTGCCTCTTAGACATGAGTTCAATTTATCTATCAATATCATACCTAGTTTAGAACCATAGTATAAGGCACCATGCAGGATGAAAACCACTAAGTTAGATGAATTGAAGGCTCAAATTCAATAATTATTGTCTAAGGGGTTGATCAAGCCAAGTGTGTCACCGTGGGGTGCACCAATTTTTTTTGTCAAAGATGGTACTCTTTGACTTTACATTGATTACAGAATGTTGAACAAGGCAAATTTCAAGAACAGGTACCTTTTATCTCGTATAGATGATATTTTTAATCAAATGTGCATAGAAATGGTCCATTATAAGATTAATCTTAGATGGGGATACCATCAGCTGAGGATATGGGATGAGGATATTTCAAAGAAACATTCATAACTCATTATGGGAAATATGAGTTCATTGTGTTACCATTTTGGCTAGCTAATGATCTATAAATATTCATGAATCTCATGAAAATAATGTTCAAATATTACCTTGATCACTTTATTTTGGTCTTTCTAGATGACATTCTTATATACTCAAAGAATTAAGAGGAGGACCTTCAACATCTGGAACTAGTTCTGTAATTATTGCAAAATCACAAGCTATATGGCAAGTTATCTAAGTGCACATTTTTCCATGGAAGAATCCAATATTTGTGACATATTATCTCTATGGATGGTATCTTAGTAGATCTGGGAAAGATAGAAACCATTATGGAATGGCCAGTGCCAAAGAATGTGAACAAGGTAAGAATTTTCATGGGGCTAAGAGGCTATTATAGGAAGTTTGTTTTAAAATTTTCCAAGATAGCTAATCCAATTACTCATTTAAAATAGAAGAAACATAATTTTATTTGGTTAGAGAAGTGTGAATTAGCTTTTTATGAATTGAAAATAAGGCTTACTTTAGCTCTAGTGTTAAGAGTTCTTGACCCCAATGGTTAATTTTCAATGATCATGGTTACATCAAGGGATAGATTAGGAGGAGTCCCTATATAGGATGGTGTAGTGGTGGGTTATGAGTCATGGAAGATAAATCCTTATGAGGTGAAATATGCCCCTCATGACCTAGAACTTGCAGTGATTGTGAATGCCTTGTAAGTGTGGTGGTATTACTTATTGGTAAAACTATTTGAGCTCAAGATGGATAACTTAGGACTTAAGTACATATTCACCCAATAGAATTTTAATGCTCATGAGAGAAATTATCTTGAGTTCTTGTCTAATTATTATTTTGACATCAACTATATCAAAGGAAAGGAAAATAGAGTAGCTGATGCCCTCAATTTTAGAAGGTAGATAGAATCTATAGCTACTATTAGGAGTACTTTCCAGGATCAAGTGATTGAATTATCACTAGGAGATGAATTATATGATTAGATATAAAAAGTATTGTATGAAAATGCTCAAAATCCTTAGTATAAAGGATTCAAATTAGATAGTGATGGTCTTTTCCATTATAATGGAAGGATGTATGTGCTAGATCGAGAGAATCTATGAAGCAAAATGCTAAAGGAATTGCACAATGCCCCATATTCATGACATATAAAAGTAACCAAGCTCATTTCAAAGCTTAAACCACTATATTTTTGGAAGGGAATAAATAAATATGTAGAAGATTATGTGTCACATTGTTTGAAATGTCAGCAAGTGAAAGCTGAGCCTATGCATTTGTCTAGGTTGTTATATCTGCATGATATACCATAATTAAAGTGTAAGGTTATTAGTATGGACTTTATCCAAGGTTTATCAATGTCATGGAATAGGCATAATATGATCTTGGTAGTTGTTGACAAACTAATCAAGGTGGCTCATTTTATACCAGACATTTTGATAGATGATGAATCTAACCTTACAAAAATGTTTGTAAAATAAATGTATAGATTGCATGGATTTCCATAGAACATCATTTTAGATCATGATCCAAAGGTGACTTCTATATTTTTGTTAACTCTAAATTCAGATTTGGGTATGTAACTAAATTTCAACATAACATATCACTTAGAGACTAACAGATAGTCTGAGAGAGTTAATCAGGTGTTAGAGGATATTATTCATATGTATTACATGGATCAATAATACAAGTGGGAAGATTATCTTCTATTGGTTGAGTTCACATACAATAACTCATACCAATCAGATTTGAAGATGGAACCATTTAGGGCACTATACAAAACAAGGTATATGACACTAATCAGTTGGGACATGTTAGAAGATAGGGTAGTCTTTGGACCTAAGATGCTTTCAAAAATGAAAGAGTAAGTCAAATTCATCAAGGAGAGATTGGCTAAGGATAATGATAGGTAAAAGGTTTATGTTAATCTGAAGAGGATAGATAAGTAGTTTTCATTAGGTGATAAAGTGTTCTTATGGGTTAAGCTATAGAAGATTTTGATTAAATTCAAGAAGTTAGCAAAACTATCACTGAGATATGTCTGACCCTTCAAGGTGTTAGAAGTGGTCAATATTGTATTGTATAGGCTTTCATTGCCATCAAACCTTTACATAATGTCTTCCATGTTTCTTATCTTAAAAACTATATAGTTGATCCTATACATATGTTGGATTGGAATATTTTTCAAGTTTTAAATCCTTGGCTAGCCATGGTAGAACCAATCAGGGTAATTGACACTCACAAACTTTGTTTTTTTAATATAGATATGTCATAGTGCAAGGTCTAGTGGGACCAATAATCTAAGGATAGTGTTACTTGGAAGGACTATGATGAGTTTTATAAGAGATTTACACATTTATTTACTTGATTAGATACTATTATTCTATGTTATTTTTCTATTGAAAAATATTTTTAATTCATAACTTATGCTTGAATAGGAGTAATCCAAGATGATGACTAGCTTTAAGAGGGAAGGGTGTTACATATCAATTATTTGCTATGTAGACTATTTGATTATTCATGGATATTTAAAGTTGACAAATTTAATTTGGGTTATTTACTAAGCTTTGATATATATGTTGTGAAGGGATAGTTGGATATTGATTAGGCTACATGATTATATTGATATGATTTTATTGTAGTGTAAAGTTTTACAATATGATCATGTTGATTCATTATTTCAATTATATTTTATGATGTATGTAAATCATGATGTTATGATCTAACTACCTACTTGTTGTGTGGTTGATGTAGGAGAATTCATCCCTTAGAGTGTGATAGAGGGAGATCATCATCAAATATCGTGACGTAGATGAAGATGTTAGATGATGATATGGAAACTAGTTTAAACCTTGCACATACCACATTAGATAGCACATGTTAGAATTCATAATCAAATGGTTATCACAGTGTGTTTATTTTTTTTTGCATTAGATAGTTGTTTGCTCATGATTTGTTAGCATATTTTAAATAGTTATTTGAAAATTCATCTTGCGAGGCATGTGTGTATTAATATTTTGGAGATTAATGTAATTAGATTAAATTTGGATTTATTGATTTATTCATCATTAATCTATCATGGCATTAGGAGATGCTAATTACATTAGTGAAATTACTGATCTTTATAATTAATGTTAAAAAGAATAAAATTTCAAAATTTCTAATTGAGAGGAAAAAATGGGAAAGAGAAAAGAAATCAAGAAAACAATAAAAAATAAAGAGAAATAGAATGATCTAAATTTAAGAAAAACTAAAAATAAATAAATACATAAATTAATAATAAGAATAAAGAAAACCAAAAACAAAAACAAAAAGGAGAAAAATCTTTAAAAGAAAAAAAGATTATGCCCTTTTTCATCTTAATATGGAATATGAAAGAAGATTAGGAGAGACATATTGAAAGAGAGAAGGAGGAGGCATATCACACAAAGGATACACATAAAAGAGGAATTTGGAAGAGAAGGAGAAGAAGCAAGGATAAGTAATAAAGAGAGAAACTATATGTGCTGCTAGGTAGGCCATGTTATTAAATTTATATATTTATTTGTAAATGTTAGAATTTATATAATTAGTAATTAGGTATGTGTGTTTTTTTTTCATGTAAAACAAATACATATATAATCTTTAGAATACATAACACTTGAATGTATATTGGCATATATATAGCAATTAGGAAAATAGAGACTCAGCAAATAACATATATGGATGGGGAAATTTAGGTTCTTTGATAAATATAACTTGGTGGACTATCATTAGTCGTATGCTATAAATTGATAAATTTGAGTGACAATGGAATTTATAGTAATTAAATATATGTATTTATAAACTAGCATTGAGTTTTCAACCAAGTAGTTATGGTAGCATTACCCAATGAAAATTGAATTATTTAGATGCTTGATTTACATATCAATTAAATGCTCAATAAACAAATCTATACTCATGGGGTGAGTAGACAATGGAATTAAAAAGGGTAGTTATTAATTACACATAGATTTATATTTGAGAGTTGCTTAAGTGGGGTGATCTACCAGTAAGAGAGACTTTTTGGTATGCTTGATGCCAAGACTAATTTAGTGTGGTGACCACTAAAACTAAGAAGTTAGGCGATAGGTATAAATTACTTTGGCTCATAAAACTTTAAAACTAAAGCCAGACATGCAGAAATTTGTAGGTGTCTAATGTATTTATTTATAAATAGTAAAACTTCTCCCAGGTTAATAGGCATCTAATGTATATATTTTTGTGGAGTAGGTGGCTTTAAAAATATAGTTTAATTAACTAAATTTATTTGGGAATATAAATATATATTTTTTACAATCAATCTGGTAAAATCGTAGCATGTGTAAATCTATTCAAACTATTAATATTAGAATTCTTAACATTTTTGTTGACCAATCACATTAATATATTTTTAGCTATTAACACAAAAATTACTCTATCACCTATTAATAGTTATATTACTATTAATTAGATATATCTTGTGTTGACTTCTCATAAGAATACTATATATATATATATAGTATACATGAAATTTGATATCACTATTTCTAGTGATTTTAAAATTGCCATATTAGAAATCACTGATAAAGCTATATTAGTAATCTATTTATAATACCAAATAGCATGTGGAGATATAAAAATTGATAAAATGGATTATTATATGACATGAAATAATAAGAGTATAAAGGCTTAGGATAATCTTATGCATCTATGAAAATAAAACCAATGAGTTTATGTAGTAAGTTTAATGTTAAACCCTGATAATAGGATATCTACTGATGATGTGAAAATATATATATATTGGACATAAAGAATATCCTATTTATTGATTCAGTATATTTGTAAATGGAATATCAACAATATTTTCATATATCCATAATATCAATCTAGTAATATGGTTTATTCCTGATAAAGTTTGATCAATAGTAGATTTGGATACAGTCGTAGCTTTAAAATAGATATCCATGAACTAGACTAATAGAGTCATAACATAAAAATTACTAATTTAGTTTTTAAAAATACAAGTCATATGTGGAATAGTTTGATAAATAATATTAATTACAACCCCATGAACAAATATTAATGTAGAGGATATTGCTTGTATGCAATCATGGGTCAGAGAAGATAGAGCATACCTACACTTCTGATTGGGAAAATATATGTTAAGTGGGAACATGACCAATATGGGGATCCATTAAACCTGACTAGGGGATATATTATCAAAATATAGTATGATAAGGAAGGATCCAAAGCCTCCATTCTAAAAAAATCATGCAATAACCCTAAGGGGGTCCTTTGTTTTAATATTTCACCTATGCTAATAACAAGAAAGTAAATCTAATCTAGTGCTCACCAAAGCTTGTGGCACAATATGAGAGGTTATTAAATAATTAAAACATGTATAATATAATCCCAATTAAGATATTTATGATTAAGACCCTAATACATGGAATATGAAGAATAATATTATTCAAAGTCAATACTTATGCTACTTCTATTTACTAAAGAGAGGAACAAAGTTAGAGAATACTTATCTAAATGTGAATCCATTGAGACTCAATATCTTCCTTGGACAAAGGGGATTTATAAGACATTTTTATGGTTTTTAAGGATAACTAAGAAAGGCCAAAGCATCTAAGACTTATCCATAAGACTATATTCTCTAATTAGAAACTCTAAGATAAGACTCCTTAAGTAGAATGGTGGAAGAGCAAATTGTAAATAAGCATGAGTGAATAATAAATATTGATTACATATTTAAATAATGATGAAATAATCTTGTATTTATAGGTGTATCTCACCCTAAACCATTATGAATATGTTGGTTGATAGGGTTGACCCAGTCGACCCTATATAATTCTAATTAATAATTCACTAGGTCTCAAGCTAGGTTAGCCAAAGGTAAAAATAGCTCCTAAGTGAAAATAACCCAAAATTATACAAGGTCAAACCAATTGACCCTATACAACCAACTAATAAAAAGGTACTAAGGTGAGGAAAAGAGGGATGAAAAGAGGAAAAATATTGGAGGAGTATACAAGTGAGGAGTAATAGCCAGGGAATGATTTTAAGAGATGGTTGGATTAGTAATAATGTGTAAACAAGGGACAATAATCTTGTGAATCACTAATGGTCTACCCACCCCTTTCCCAATGCAACTCTTAGGGCATTCACTTAGAGATATTTAGTCTTAATGGGTTAATACAAGATGTATATCATCAGTATTTGTTAAAAGTTGAAAATATTATGTGTATACATATGCCCCACTCAAAGGTTGTCACATGTTGCTAAGGTGCAATAGGGGATGGTGATTTGATAAATAATATAAGAACACATAATGATGATGCTAGAAAAAAGTTGTAGTATTTTAAAACATAAAATAACTAAAAGTAAATGACTAAAAATGAAAATAACTAAAAATTAAATGTGATGCGTACCTTGACTTACCTTTATTATGGGATGGTTATCTATTGTGTTTTTAGTTTTGATTGTGTATGGCATAGAGACTACCTTTGACAAACCCAAGAATACAAAACTAAAGAGAAAAAACAAATAAACGTAGGAAAGCCAAAATAACTAGTGCTTATGAGGATGAGACATAATTGTGAATTTGGCAAGCTGGGGTGACAAGTGCTATGCTAGACTAAATGACCAAGTCAAAAACAAGAGTAAATTAGGAAACTGAAAAGACAAGGCTACTAAAGAACAAAAAAATCAAACAATTAAACCTTAAGTAAGAAAGGAAAACTCACCAAGTCAAACCAAAGATACATGTTAAAAAAGATGGTAATCAAACATCAATGTAAAAGCAGAAACAAAATGGTAAAACAACATTGATGAGTGAGTAGTAACAATCCTTATCTCACTCAATGATGGAAAAAGGTGCATAAAAGGGGAAAACAACATTAAGGAGTGAAAATTAATAATCCACCCTCATTTAATAATGGAAAAATGGGTACAGACTCAAGTTTTCATGATAGTAGGATGGTACTTTAATGACAAATGGTAAAAAGAGAGAAAAATAAATCTAGGAATGTAAATGTATGGTGTAAATAAAGTAATCCATAGATACTTAAACATTTTTTTCTCTAAGGATAGATAAAACTAAAAAAAATTAATATTAGCATGTTTTTAAGAGGTGAAAGAGAAAGGAATATAGAAGAAGAGGGGAAAATAGATTTGGATCACAATTTGGCTATCAAGGGGGGAAATGAAATGGGTGGAGGGGAGAATAAAGGAAAAACCAAGGTAGAGGAACTCTTTATATAATTCAAGACACTCAAATTAGGTTTGTCAAAATAAGGTGACTTTTGACCTTAAGGAATTTAAATAACTTTGCTTAGCTAAACAAGTCTTAGGTCAAAAAATGTAGTATATAGACCATCCCATGAAATCTATATACATGAAAATTAAAATGGACCTACCTTCCCATAATGTGTTCCCCATTCCTTAGGACCCCTTACAGAGTCATCGGTCTATTGTGAATATTAGGCACTTGCATGAGAAAGTAGGTAACACCATAGATTTTATTGAATTCTCCTATTCTAATCTACTAGCCTACCACACCTGAATGGACCTCAGCTTTATGTGAGGCCAATTGTGGAGCTTTATCTTCTATTAGAGATAGGATATGTGCTTGTAATCATATATTTTGGTGTGATTTTAACTTTTGAAATTTGTATGTTTCTTTTTGTATATCATTTCCTTCTATTTCAAATGATTTGGCTTTTAACTTTATTGATGGCTTTTTCTATTCCTCCTCCGTATGGATTTGGAAAACCAAACATGGGTGATAAAGATGACTTTCATTTGAATACATGGGACTTGGTTGCTAAGAGAGAGAACCTAAAAGATCATGGGGTCTAAGACTATTGTAAATCTAGGTGAAATAAAAATGTTATCTTGACTTTGACCTTATTTTATATAATATGGAGTGAAAGGAAAGGAAATGAAGAGGAATGACACATGAAACAATTTGAATTACTTCAAACCGTAAAAAATGTGATAAAAGGCCAAAAAAGGATACAACGATAGTAAAGTGTGATTCCTTATCATAAAAATGAGGGAAGTGGAGGAAAACATGCTAACATATATTATTCTGCAAATTCCACCTATCAAAAGAATAAAAAACTAAATTTGATAACAAGGATCAAAATCATAATTTATTATAAAAGGAATAACATGATGGTAATTTTATGAGGAAGGCCAGGACCTATCCATGGTCTTACATTGAAACTCATAAAATAAAAACCCATGAGGGTGAAAAAAAGAAGCATGTGAAAAGGTAAATGAGGTAAGCAAAAAGATGATATTTTGTGAGGAAGGCCAGGTCCTATCCATGGTATTACAATGAAACTCACAAAAGAGAAATCCAAAGGATGCAAAAAGACATGTAAAAAGAATAAAAATAGATAAGACTATGGTACATCATGAGGAAGAACCAATCCTATCCATAGTTTTAAAATGTAACTCATGAGAGAAAGGGGAAACAAAAATACCAAAAAATAAGGATTAAACGTTTGTAACAAGAGATAATTATTGTAGAGGGAGAGACCCATGTGAACATCCTAAAAAAAGTGTTAGATAGATAGCATAAAGAAAGTATGATAAGAAGGGAATGATGTTAAACTAACATCTATATCAAAGATGAACATGTGAGAGACAAGATTAGGTGTCTTAGAATGTTTCTTGAAGTTAAATTAGTTTGGTATCATGTAATTGAAAATAATAATGGGCATCAAGAGATGCCCCAAAGTGTAGGTGGATGTAGGGATGGGTATCGCAAGATACCCCAGAGTGTAGAATAACATGTGGGTGGGCATTATAAGATGCTTCACAAGATAGAAATAGGAACAAAATATAGGAAAAGATAAGAAGTAAAGAGAACCCCATATAGTTTATTTATGGATTCAAGTTTTCCAAGAATATTCTAGTAGGGGACATGATGCTTAAAGAAAATGAAAAAAATTCTAAGAAAGAGAAACAAATAACTAAATTGTTAAAGAGGGAAGATAAAAAAAGGTATAGAGTTGATTGGGTTGACCTAGTAGAGAAAATAGGGTCTGAAAACTATATAGAGTCAACTAGGTCAACCTAGCACAATAAAAAGAGACTAAAAATGTTGGTAAGTATTTTTATTGATGTCAAATATTGATGTCATGTGTGCATTGATGTCAAAGATAATAACAAAGTGCTGATGTCATGATGATGATGAGTTTGAGCTTAGAGTTGTGCAAGGTAGAATTTGGATGCATATGATATAATTTAAGTATTATTTGAGGCTTATCATATTGTATATATCATATTGATGTGGTTTTAGATCAAGGAGAGAAGACAAGCATGTGAATAGTGTTTTAACATAGACTTGGTAGCCTAGTATGTAAGTATGGACCTTTTGTAAATGCTTGAATAGGATGTTGATGAATGTTACCGATGATGAGATAATGTTCTAGAGGTATTATGGGGTGTCAAAGGTGATTGAAGTGCTTATGGAAATGTATGGTGTTCATTAGGTTCTTCTTTATGGTCATCTAGGCCTAATTAATCTTGTGGAAAATTAGACTGAGTAGATTAATGACATCATATTTCACATGTGTGAATTTTTTTAAAGTATCTTGACATATGGATGGATTCCCATCGAAAATTAGATCATATGGTTCAAATTTTAGGTCATGAGGTTGAGCATAGCTAAGGATATGTGGGTGCAATCTTGGCCTCTCAAACAGAAGTTTCACTAAGTTTCTATACTTAGCTAGACCATCACAGACTATCATGTAGACATGATTAAACCATAAAGTTTGATAATTTATTATATGTATACATAAATTAAATATTTTTAAAATTATTACATGGATATATTATCTATAGTGCCAAAATTCTATCCTAAAAATTTGGAGTCTTAAAGTGTTGTCTAGCTAAAGTTATAAAGCTTTAAAGTTGCTCTAACAGACTGTGATGGGTTAGAGATCATAAATTTTAACCATGTCAAAGACTAAGGTCATTGGTCTAGAATATATAATAGTGAGAACTTAAATATTACATATTTAGATCAATGGTGAGTATAAAGTCAACATATCAAAGGTTGCACATGTAGGTGACAAGTGTCACAAGCTCACTAGTCTGACAAAATATCAATAATAAATAGTGGTTCATATTAACAAAGATCCATGGTGTAGGACAAGTCAGAGAGTCAAATGTGTAAAAGGTATGTATGGATACCAAGTGGCATAATTATGGGAGATAAAATCTTACATTAATGGTGAGAGTTATAAGATAAAGACCCGGTTAATCCACAGAGACGGATGGTGCACTTTTGGTCAATATTGCAAGGGTGCATGAGATGAGGTCAACATGTTCAAAGTTTAAATATTTATCATAGTTATATATCATAAGAGATATATGATGTGTATTTAATATAATATTTGAGGACACAATATTTTGACATAGTGTTCAAAGTTTAACAGTTGCTTAGTGACCGTTGGAATTTAAATATTCAAATTTATGAGGGAAGATAAATCTATGTTTTTTGAGCCATAACTTTCAAATATGTAGAATTTTACCATGTCATAGAAAGAAAATTTTTAGATAACTTCAAGGTTCATCCAAAAATATTTATTTTAAGGATTGAGAGTGTGTACAATCAAATATATTGAGCTTTAAAGTTGACTATATATTTGTTCATGCTCTATAAGTAACTTGAGAAGGGTAATTGAGTTGTTCTTGATGGTATTTTGATGTTTGGAGATGACTTAGCTATTTTAAAGTGTTATAATATCTATGAAGATCATATGTATGGATTTTATAGATTTTAAAAATCTATATTTAGTATGAAAAAATGATTATAATGTGACTGTGTGTCCATTCATGTTGGTTGTGTGCACATAAAGTTGTTAAAGTGAATTGAGCTTTAGCAGAAGAGTGTTGTGATGGTTGTTATCACTTAAAGAGGACCTATAAATTGTGTGGCATGGTAAATTTATTTGAAAAGTTTTCATGTGTTCTTATTTTGATTATAAAAGTGTAAAATAGGTGAAAAGGTCTTCATAGGACCTAAAAGGTGACTTAGGCCTATTTGAAAATAGGGTTGTGCTTAAAGGTGACCCATGTTAGATGCCTTAAGGGTGAAGGTATGTGTTCTGGTTTAAAATGAAGGTTGTGATCATAATAATCATGAAGACTCTAGAAAATTTGAAACCAAATGTGATGGTTTCTATACTTGTGTGAAGAATGAAAAGAGGTGTGTGTGAATTATGGAGTGAAGAAAAGGGTGTGTTCCCAGTAGATAGATTGAAGAGCAGAGCAAGTTGATGACTATGTGTATGACCTATAGGTTATATTTCTAATGTCAAAGATAGTGATCTTATAGGTTTAAATATTGAGTATAAACAAAGGATATATGATGTCTGTGTGAGCTTGGTGGTTGATTTGAGAGGCAGATTAGAGTGTAGACTATGTAGTGTGTAAATTTGAAGAGAGTTGATATACATTTATCTCCATCAGATTGGCAAGTAATTAGTGATCAAGAGATGTTCATTTCGTAAGTATTGGGAGGGTGCTTAACATCTAAGTGAGAAAGTATTGACCAAAAGGTGGTCAGAAGGACTTGATCATCTTAAGGGTACGTGCTCATGAAATAGGTGTTTTACTAAAGCCGATCATAAGGACTTGTCCATCAGGAGGTTAGAAAGACTTAATCATCATAAGGGTAGGCGCTCCTTGTGAAACAAGTGTTTCACTAAATTATGGTCAAAAGGACTTGACTAGTCTCATGTTTTTTTTATCATCATATAGGACAAGTATTTCATGTGTTTGTAGGCTTGGGAGTGGGTTTTATTCCCCAAAAGGGTTTACCACATAGATCTTGTGTTGTGTGTATGATCTTGCATTATCTATTGTTCATTGTTATGAATGACTTGTATATTCTATGAATGTTTATGGTAATCGAATATGGATTTCAAATGATTGGAATTAAATTTGAAATATCTTGCATCACTGATTCACCCCCCTCTCAATGATTGTACCTCTAATAATTGGCATCATAGTAGGTCCTTTTAAAGAAGCTTAATAACTTGAAGGAGATCCTAAGTATCACAAGATGGCTAAGCAGTTATAGAAAGAGAATCAATAGTGGAAGGCTATGATCAAGACACTTGAAGAGTAAATATGTACTTTGAGGAAAGATGAAAAAGAGGATGAGAAAGTTATCAACGATCTCAAGGTTTAGCTAGAAGATGCTAAGACAAGTTTGAGTTTAAAAGAGGAAAGTTGTTGAAAAGAAAAGGACATCATGTATGATTTGTAAGTTTTCCATGAGAGTGGAGAAGAATAAGTGTTCTATGATAATGAAGAAGAAGAATTGGATATAGGATCTGAGCTCATAAAGAGGAATCATAAGATGAGGTATGTGATCAAGGGTCTTAAAGCACAAGTCAGTTCTCTTGAGGGATGTTTGTTAGGTAAGACCAAGAGAGATAAGAAGTATCAAGAGATAGTAAAATATTTTGAATATAAAACATGTATATTGAAGGATGACATGGATAAATAATCCAAGGAAGATAAATAGGTCATCAAAGATATTATAAATCAATTAGAGGTTTTAAATGGTATCCTAAAGTCAAGATAAGAAGAGTTCAGATATCTCAAGACTTAGTTTGAAGAAGCCAATACGAAGGTGAGTTAAAAACAAGGTAATCATGATGAGTTAAAGAATAATATTTATTCCTTCAGAGTAGATCATGAACAACTCATAGACAAGTTGGACAAGTTGGAAAAGGAACATGTAAAGCCTGAGAAAGCTAATAAGAATGCAAGCTTTGAATAAAATGCAAGAAGTTCTTTTAGATAACCAAATACTTCAAGGTATGCTAGTTTATTCCATGGTCATTTTTATACTTGTAATGAGTATGGTCATAGAGCTAAGGATTTAGAAGGAATTCATTCAAGTATGGACATTTATGGAGCTATGATAGAAGGAGTTTTTAGCCAAAGAATTATCATAGTTCAAATCTATCAAAAGGTATGAATGATGTTATATGTTTCATTTGTGATAAGAAAGGTCATATTTATAGACTTTATCCTAGTAAATTTAATAAGCCCTCAAGTCATCTAAACAATGGAGAGACTCTTAGAAATCATATCAAAATTCAAAACATGTTGCGGAGACCTAAGGCAGTGAAGTCTAGTATTGAGTTCAAGGATCAAACTTTTGATACTGTAGAAAAGGAATCAATTTTGGAAGTGTCTCAAGAGTTCCAAGGAAGCTTCACATCAGTCCAAATGGAGAAGAAGGTGGATGATCCAAGAATCAAGTATTTTATACCATTCAAAGCCAAGGAGAATCTTAAAGAAGGATCTTGATTTGATGGTTTATTTTTTGAAGTTGAAGAGTTTTCAAGTAAGAAGGAATTTCATGATTACCAAGAGTTCTTGTTGTTAGCTTTGAAAGAGGAGAAGGTGTTAGTTGAAGAGACAGATGCCAATTAAGTTATTTTAGTCAAGAAAAGGAAAAATAATAAGAAGTAGATATGTCTCTGTTGTGCTTCATGAAGACATTTCTCAATTTGAAGAAGCATGTGTTCTTGAAAAGGTGTTTTCAATTTGAAGGGTTAGATTAAAGGTTTCCATGTGGAAAAGGAGGATATGTGAGTTGACAAGATGATCTTTTTGCATATGAAGGTTTGTTGACCTTATTCTAGCATGCTCTAGGTATTTTTATGGTTTGAAGGTATGTTGAAGTCAAATTGAAATTTTTGAGTGATCTCAGTTTTCTCAATTTGGCTTAAAGGAAAATCAAGCCTAAAATGGGTTATAGGATGTATGTGTTCCCAAAGGTTTAAAATCTCAAAAACTGGTCCATAAGTGTGTGATGGTTGTCTCCAAGTGTGTTGACCCTATTTATTTTGAGATTATAGAGTTTTGGGTTATGCTAGAAAATAGGTTTACCTTATTATTTGAGGTTTAAGGATTCTTAATAGGTTTAATGCTCTAAATGGGTTTTCAAATCAATCTTCACAAATATTTTAAGGTTTGTGGTTCTCAAAATTTTCAAGTCTTTGTCAAGATGGAGGCCTAATTGGCTAGTTGGTTTGTGAAGGAATTATGGTGTAAAGGATGATCTAGGTGATGAAAATTGATTTTATTAAGGTAAAATATTATACTAATCCAAATATGTAATTTTAGGTTTTGAAGCTATGCCTACTAAAATTTGTGGGCTCTACAAGTTCTAGGTAGGGCTACAAGGAGTCTAGACATGCCTAGTGTGAAGATTTGATGTTTTTAATAATTTTTTACAAAATATCATGGTATGATTTTTTTAATGTAATTTATATGTTTAATTTAGAACATATTTCCTATTTAGTATTTGGCTTGAATATCTGTTGGTATTCTTGGAGGTGGCTTGCAAGTGAGAGTATGAAAATAGATTGGTGTTCTTTGAAGACTCAAAGTAGTATAATGTTCTAAGTTTGATATTTTTATGTTGTTGAGGACATGAATTTGTTCCTATAATTTATATAGGTGATATTTGGTTATGAATAACAATGGGGAGTCTTTCAAGTTTGCATAAGGATGAGAATGGAGTTAGGGGAGCTAACTCAGATGGCTTGATAAGTTTACATGATCAAAGGGGGAGCTAGATTACTTAGTTTATCAGGTCCAAGGATCAAGAAGGATTAAATTAGAGGTTTTTCATGTAGTGTAAATGGAATGAATGGTTTTTAGTGGTAATTTAAGTGGCTTGAGAGAGAAGGCTAGTAAGCATATGTGGTGGTTCTTTATGGTGTGTGGAGATATGAAGATGCTCAAGAGGTGTAATGGCTCAAATATCTTAGGGGGAGTCCCTCTTAGTTTTATCAAGGTGATTCCAATAATTTTTTGGTGTTTATTCCTCATTTATAATAGTTCATGATAAAAAATGAGTGTTTTCATGGTGTATGGCTGAGAATTACAAGGTGGTATGCATAGAGTTAGGAGGAGCTAACTTAGATAGTTTAAGTGACTTGTGGATCCATGCATGATGTAAGGAGAAGAATTTGTGAGATGTTCCAATAATTAATAAAATATGTTTAATCTTCATGCATAATAAAAGGGAAATTTTGATTTTTATAGGTTAACAAGTATAAGGATCAAAGAATCCAAGTTTAGATTGGTGAATGTTAAAAGGGGGAACAATTGTTTCATATGAGGTATGTAAGTATCCTGATCACCTAGAAGTTTATTTGAATACATTCATGATGTTAAAATCATAATGGTGGATATTTATTCCACTTTTTAATTAATGGAAAAGTGGGAGAAGTATAATAAGAGTTTTTCATCAATGACAAAGGGGGAGATTGTTGGCAAGTATTATCATTGATATCAAAGATTAATGCCATGTGTGTATTGATGCCAAAGATAATGACAAAGTGATGATGTCATTATGATGATGAGTTTGAGTCTGACATTGTGCAAGGTATCATTTATATGAATATGATATAATTTAAGTATTGTTTGAGGCTTATAATATTGTATTTAGCATATTGATTTGATTTCGGATCAAGGAGAGAAGATAAGCATGTGAACAATGTGTTAACATAAGTTTGGTAGCCTAGTATGTAAGCATGGACCTTTAGTCTATGCTTGGGTAGGATGTTGATGAAATTTATGGATTATGAGATCATGTTCATGGGTATTATGTGGTGTCAAGATTTTTTTAAGTGCTTATGGGAATGCATGGTGTTTATTAGGTTCTTTCTTATGGTCATCTAAGCCTAATTGGTCTTGTGGCAAATCAGACTAAGTGAGCATATTGATGATGCCATATTTTACATGTGTTAAGGTTTAAGTATCATCTTGATATATTGATAAATTTACCTATGAAATTATATTATATTTTTTAAATTTTAGGTCATGAGGTTGAGCATAGCTAAAGATATGTGGGTGAAAAATTGGCCTCTCAGATAGAAGTTTCACTAAGTTTCTATACTTAGCTAGACTGTCATGCAGACATGATTGAAACATAAATTTTGAGAATTTATTTTAGGTATGTATAAATTTAATATTGGTCAAAGATTACATGGATATATTATCTATAGTTCCAAGAAGCTACCCTAAAAATTTGGAGTCTTGAAGTGTTGTCTAGCTCAAGTATAAAGCTTCAAAGTTGCTCTAGCAGACTGTGATGGGTTGAAGAGAATCAAGTTTAACCACATAAAATAATGAGGTAATTAGTTTAAAATATCAAATGGTTATTTATTAATCATACATATTAATATCAATGGTGTGTATGAAGTCAACATGTCAAAGGTTGTATGCATAGGTGACAAGTGTCACAAGATCACTAGTCTAACAGAAGATCAATGGTGAGTGATGGTTTGTACTGATGAAGATTAATGGTGAAAGAAAATTTAAAGAGTAAAATGTGTATAAGGCATGAAGGGATACCAATTATCACATTCATGGGAACTCAAATCTTATAAAAACAGTGATCACTGTAAGTTAAAGACCTGGTCAATCTATAAAGATCAATGGTACACTTTTGGTCAATATTACAAGGGTGCATGAGATGAGGTCAACATGTTAAAAGTTTAACTATTTAGCATAGTTAAATATAAAAAGAGATTGATGATGCATAGTTAATATAATATGTAAGGACATGATATGTTGACATATTTTTCAAAGTTTAATAGTTGCTCAGTGACCGTTAGAATTCAAATATTCAAATTTGTGAGGGAAAACCAATATGTGGTTTTTGAGCCATAGATTTTGATCTATGAAGAATTTGACCATGGTATAAAATGAAAAGATATAGAGGAATTAAAGGTGAATATAAAAATATTTATTTTGATGTTTGAAAGTGTGTAAAATAAAATATATTGAGATCCAAATTTTACTATGTTTTTGTTCATGATCTGTAAGTAACCCAAGAAGGGTAATTAAGTTGTTCTTGATAGTATTTCAATGTTTCAAGATGACTTAGATATTGAAAGGTGTTTTAAAATCTATTAATATAATCTATATGGATTTTAGAGTTTTGACTAATTTGTATTCAATATGAAAAAATTCTTATAAGGTGATTGTGTGTTCATTCATGGTGGTTATGTGCACAAAACGTTGTTTAAGAAAATTGAGATTTAACAAAAGAGAGTTGTGATGGTTGTTATCAATTAAGGATGACATATATATTTTGTGTCATGGGTCCATTTATTTTAAAATTGTTTTTGTGTTCTTATTTTGCTCATAGAAGTGTCAAAGAGGTGAATGGTTCTTCCTAGGACCTAAAAGGTGACGTAGGCCTATTTGAAAAGAGGGTTGTGCTTAAAGGTGACCCTTGTTATATGAATTAAGGGTGAAGTCATGTTTTGTGGCAAAAAAGGAAGGTTTTTATCATAATAATCATGAAGACTCTATAAATTTTGAAACCAAATGTGATGGTTTCTAGACTTGTGTTAAGAGTGAGAAGAGGTATGTGTGAATTATGGAGCGAAGGAAATGGTGTGTGCCCAATGGATGGATTGAAGAGTAAATCAAGTTGATGATTGTATGTATGACCTATAAGTTATAGTTCTAATGTAAAAGATAGTTCTCTTACAGGTTTGAACATTGAGGATGAGAAAATATATATGATGTCTATGTGAGCTTGGTGGTGATTTGAGAGGTAGACCAAAGTGTGGACTATGTAATGTGAAAAGTTAAAGAGAGATGATATACATTGTATCTCCATCAAATTAATAGGCAATCAATAATCAAGAGATGTTCATTTCATAGGTATTGGGAGGGTGCTCAACATAGGTCAGAAGGACTTGACCAAAAGGTGGTTAGAAGGACTTGATCATCTTAGGGGTAGGTGCTCCTTGTGAAATAGGTGTTTCACTAAATAAAATTATAAGGAATTGACCATTAGGTGGTTAGAATGACTTGATCATCATAGGGGTAGGTGTTCCTTGTGAAATAAGTGTTTCATTAAATTTTAGTCAGAAGGACTGGACCAATCTCATGTTTGTGATCATCTTATAGGATAATTAGTCCATGTGTTTATAGGCTTGAGAGTGGGTTTTATTTCCCAAGAGGGTTTCCCACATAGATCTTGTGTTGTGTGTATGATCTTGTATTATCTATTGTTCATTGTTATGAATGACTTGTATATTCTATTAATGCTTTTGGTAATTGAACAAGGGTTTGAAAGGATTGGAATTGAAGTTGAAATATCTTACATCATTGATTCACCCCCCTCTTAATGATTGAACCTCTAATAGGAAAAGTACAGGGTCAATTGGGTTAACCTATTATAGAAAACAAGGTTGAAATGTAAAGAGTCAATAGGGTTAACCTAGTATAGTAAGCAGGAGAAAAATATATAGCCTATAATAGACTATGTCAACTAAAACAATCATGTACTAATAATAATTTTGAAAATAAATAAAAAATTAAGAACTGAATGGAAATAAACAATCAATTAGATCAATGGGGTTGATCTGATTGAGGCACATGACACAAATCCTTGCACCAATGTTGTCTAATGTAAGTTTTTGAAATACAAAATACAATTAAGTAAAGAGAAAGTAATCAACTTGGAAAGTAAAATCCAAATATTTGGTCAACATAAATATTTATTATATTATTAAAATATTATTTTAAATTTTATGGGAAGTTGGTTGTAAGCAAGGAACTAGAAAGTTATCTAAGAATGGTTTCAAGACATTTAGGCTAAAAGGGATATGTATTAGCAATGGTATAGGCTTGGTATTGGGGCCTACCCCCTCACTTCACACATTGAAATGATAAGGGTGTTGGGTACTTAGCCAAAATATACCATTAGCCACATGTTTATAATTGGCAAGAAAACCAAGTCAACTTCCCCCTTAGTGATGAAATCCAAGTAGGTTGGCCTTGGGTAGACAATTATTAAAGTGCTTGTTAATATTTTGTGATTTGGTCATGTGTGCATAAAATATAAAATAGTGAAACTAAATGGTAAATTAAAAACCACCTAATTAGACTATGTGATCTATTCTAAGCCTGCAAGCAACAAGAAATGAAAGTGTGAACTAATTACTATCATATAAAAGGTTAATTACAACTTTGAAACATGGTATATTATCAATACAACTAATAGTGTATCCATAGAATATAGAATAGGGTCTACAGTGTTGCCTCTATACTATGGAGTCAAGGTTTGAAAATGAGCAAGGTCGATAGAGTCGATCTAGTTATCTAGATAGCACACAGAATATAGAACTTGGTCGATAGGGTTGATCTAATTGACTATATAAGGGTAGTTTTAAATATTATAAAATATGAAGAGAAAAAACTATAAGGAAAGAGAGAAAGGATATAAAAGAACCTTCATGGGTTTGAAGATGTAGATAAATGATATTACTATCAAATAACCTTGAAAAATGCTTGAAAATTATACTAACAGGGTCGACTGGGTCAATTTAGATTTGTAGAAACCTATTGTTGAGTGTCTAAAATGTATAGGGTCGACTAGGTTGACCTAGTATGCTGAACATGATGCTTGAAAATGTACAAGGTCTATTGGGTCAACCTAGTAGTCTAAACTAAATGTCTAAAAACTTGGGGAACTATATTAGGTTGACTGAGTTGATCCAATAGATTGTACCTAAAAACTTGCACACAAAAATTAGAAACGGGTCGATGTAGTCAACCTAATATGGCAAATATATGATAAAAAATGATAAATTAATTAAAGAAATTAATAAATATTTTAAGGTTTATTTCACATCAGGTTTACCAGAATGTATTCAATCAAAAATGCATCATGTCTATAAATCAATCCCAGCTCAAAGAAGATAGAGCATACCTACACTTCTGATTTGGAATATATTTATTAAGTGGGATCATGACCAATATGGGGATCCACTAGACCTAACTAGGGGATATCTTATCACAATACGCTATGTTAAAGAGGGTTTTAAAGCCTCTAATATAACACAATCATGCAATAACCCTAAGGGGTTCCTAGGTTTTAATATTTCACCTATGCTAATAACAAGAAAGTAAATCTAATTTAGTAGTCACCAAAGCTTGTGGTACAACATGAGGGGTTAGTAAACAATAAAAACATTTATAAGAGAATCTCAATTAATTTATGTATGAGTAAGACCTTAATACATGGAATATGAAGACTAATATTATTCAAAGCTAATATTTATGCTACTTCTATCTACTAAAGAGAGGAGCAAAGTTAGAGAATATTTACCTAAATGTGAACCCATCGAGACTAAATCTCTCCCTTGGCCAAAGGGGATTTTCAAGAGGTGTTTTTTGTTTTTAAGGATAACTAAGAAAGGCCAAATCATCCAAGACTTATCCACAAGACTAGATTTTCCAATTAGAAACCCTAAGGTAAGACTATTCATGTAGAATGGTGGAAGAGCAGATTATAAAGAAGCATGAGTGAATAATAACTCTTGATTTCATATTAAAATAATGATTAAATGATCTTGTATTTATATGTGGATCTCACCCTAAACCCTTTTCAATATGTTGACCAATAGGGTCGACCCAGTCAACCTTGTACAATTTCAATCTATAACTCACTGGGTGTCGAGCTAGGTAAGCCAAAGGTTAAAATATCTCTTAAGTGAAAATAACCTAAAATTGTATAGGGTTGACCCAATTGACCATGTATAACCAACTGATAAAAATTTATAAAGGTAAGGAAAAGAGGGATGGAATGAGGAACAAGACTAGAGGAGTAGGCAAGTGAGGAGTAATAGCTTAGGGAATGGTTTTAGGAGCTAGTTGGATAGGTAATAATGTGTAAATAAGGGACAATAATCTTGAAAAGCACCAATGTTCTACCCACCCCTTTCTTGATGCACCCCTTATGGCATGCACTAAGAGAGATTGAGTCTCGACGGGTTCTTGTAAGATGTAAAGCATCAGTATTTGATAAAAAGTTTAAAATATTATGTGTATACATTGCTCATGTGATTTTGACATGGGTTGTTAATAGGGTTTAGGTCTATTCAATGTATAACTAAGATTATGAGACAATTGACATATTTAAACCATATGTATATGTGTATTGTTAAACATAGACATATATATAGGCAACATTATTGATTGAATATTCTAAGATTATTGGAAGAATATATCATATATGGATGTACTGAGTTTAATGTCTCTAAGTTGTTGAAAAAAATAAAACAATGGGTCATGGTACTCTGAGAGTTGAGAAATTGTGACAACGTAAATGTAGACTCTTAACCTAGCATTTAAAGATAGAATCATGTTCATATAAAATAAAGTTAAGATTATGGAATTTTGACTATTAAAAGATAACTAGTTATTTGAACAAAATCTTATGTTTCAATTGTTTTGTACCACTTTATTATGACTAGTTATGGTAATTAATATTTGTACTTAATAACTCTATACTATGATGATATGGGTTATTATAGGGTGTATTTTATTTGGAAACTATTTATAGTAATTAAAATTATTGGTTAGATGTATACCTAGATGGTGTAAACTATAGTCATTATTTCTATTATGGGATAAATAATAATGTGAGATTCATTTATACATTTGATAAAATAAATGTATGCTTTATGAATGTTTCTATTATTATCATATTATGATAATTTATTACTAGTAGTTTATAATATGTGTGAATCTATTGGTTATATTATATTAACCAAATCTTGCATTGCTGATGTTGAGTAAGTAGTGAGATGGACTTCAATAGCTTGTTAGCATAACAATGCTAGATGAAGGTAATATGATCAAGTGGTGTGTATGAATTTTGAATAATTCATAGATCATCATTTTATTGAAAACTTTATACAAAGTAATTTTTAGTGATACACTGTCATTTCATGAGTATGATTTACATGTTTGTGTGATATCTTGTAATGGAATGGGTTTTTATGATACACTACATGTTTAGTTTTAGCAATCATATAGGACATGGGTACTAGCTTATATCTATGGATTTCGATGCCATCACTATCTACTCATCCTTGAAGGGAGGGCCATTCCATAATGATATTAGTATAGGGAATTGGTTATCCATGGTTGGTGTGGAAAATCACTTAGATGATGCTTTCCCTCCCCACAATATTACTATTTTTGAGATGACACTTGAGATTGTTGTAGATACTAGAGTATAGGGAACTAAGCTCCATGGAGCCATGCATCTTATATATTTACATGGTATTGTATAGTATTTATTATTGAAAAATTATCATAAATAATTATATTTACTTATTTATTATACATTAGCAACAGTGGTTATTGATATGTATTAGTTATGGTTAGTTAATTGTAATTACTTTCGATATTTGTATTGTGATGTGTTCTCATGATAATAGAGATGAGTGATATATGATATAATATTCTTAATTTAATTTTATCACATGTAGAATATTTTTTATGATCTCTGATTAGATTCTCATGGTGTAATCTATTTAAATTGTGTTTAAATTGAAAAATCACATATTTCTAGGTATATCCCAATGGAGATTTTATAGGTACTATGAAAGAATGAATAATGTTCATTCAATACCATTAATGACTAGGAACTTGAATAGATTGCATGCTTCTCAAGGCGGATTGAGTGGTCAATTGAGAAGGCGGATTGAGTGGCCAATTGACATATGGCATCATAAAGTAAGGTAGATGAAAATATATCACATCACATCAAATAATTTCTAAGGGATCAATCAAGGATTCTGGATGAAAAAGGGTTGCTATCAGATCAAATTCTAATAATATTAAATGTGGAAAGGAAAACTCATGTGTAACCAGTCAACACATTTAAATTAGTTAGTGAGACACAATTAGGCACAAAAATCTATATAATAAGGGGAATGGGAAACACACAGACATTACACACTTTAAACAATAAGTGAATTTTGTGATTTTCTTTCCAAACAACTCCAAGCACATAGATTTCATACCATAGCTTGAGAAATCAAAACAATTCTTCATCTTAGGTAACAATTACAAATATGGAGTGATGTCCATTATTGATCCCACTTATAGATGCATAGAAGGAGGAGATGGGAATTGGCTTAGGTATGTGAAAAACTAAATGCAATGACCTTTATCCTTTTGACTTCATGGATTAAGAAAAAGTGACTTTGTTTGCTCTTAGGCCTCAAGATCTTGCACATCCACTGAGAGGTTTAGACATAAAAAGATCAATCAAACTACCTATATTTGGTCAACTTTATGAGGTGATGTTTACCTTCATGAGTAGATATAACCAAGGGGATATTCATTTATCATAATATATTATAATTTGGATTGATTCCCAAGCTATGGCATGAGCTATAAGTCTCCCAAATTGCATTAAATCCCTTCTTGCATACAATACCACCACTCCTCTCATTCATTCAGACATCAGGGAGAAATATAGAACTATGGTAGGTAGAGGAGTACCAATTGAGTCCATAACAAACACTTCAATGTACATTTTAGTTTAATTTATCACAAATAGATTTTGGTAGATATAAAACTGGGCTAAGTAGGTAACAAAAAGGGTCATCAATATTATGTATCACATGATACACCTGTATGATGATTTCAATTGGCCTAAGTTTTTGGCATCCTAGTTAACCACCAATATTGATAATATACTTATAGGTACTTCACAAACTTTCCAATATCAATTTTTGTTCTTTTTTTTATGTTTTATGAAGTGGAAATCCATAAAAGGACCTATTAATATCACTACAAAATTTTGGATTACCATCACTTTTGTAAACATCACATGGAGTAGAACAGGGCAATATTAGAAACAATTAGGAAAGTTAACTGCATGGTGGATTGGGGCCCTAGCCTGAATCAATTCACACCCATAAATCCCTTTGGATGTCATTTAGTTTTTAGGTTTGCATGCTTCAGTAACGAAACTACATAACGGGGTGAAAATTAAAACACATGAGCTAAAAACTCTAGCTATAACCATAATGCCATTTTTCATCACAATGATAGATGTGAAAGTAGAAGTGTTGAGGAATAAATATTTAGCTATGAGGTCCAAGCAACCATTATGATCTATTCCTCTAGAAGGACAACAACATGTGCCAAAATAGCCACAAACATAGCCACAACTCCTACCACAAACATCATCAACCTCATCATAGTAAGATAAAGGCAAAATAAATTTACTTGTGCAGTGAGCCTCACCACCACCACTAAGGAAGAGGACACATCACATAAAGTCATGGTTGGACAATCCAAATATGTCAAGGATAGTGAGTGAGTGAGACCTATCATAACTAGGAATGGATGAGCAGGATGTTTGGAATACTATGCTAGAAAACATCAACAATGATTTATATGACAAGGAAGAAGAAAAATAATTATTTTTCTAGAAAGCAGTGCACACATACTAGGTGCATAATCAAGTAAAGCATGATCTCTGGGTTAATATCACTCAACCCACACCCTTTATAATTATTGATACTATACGACAAGAAGCAACTTAATAGAAGTTATTTTCCAAAATATTTCAAGTAAATCCAACTATAGGATCATCCACTACATAAATGGTCGATATATCAAAATAGGAAATCCCAACATAACCATTGATACACAAACCACACACACACCTATCTACTCAACCATATCAAATTATAGGGGAAATGATGGTGTATTTTGAGGAACCAACAATTGTGAGTAGTGCACAACCATCATAATCAGCATAATAACAACCTCTAAATCAAGATATGAAGAATTAAAACACATCCTCACTCCTCCAACCACATCCATTGAAAATATATTTGTTCATAGAAGTAGGGTTATGGAATCATAATCTTCTAAAGAAACTAAAGAAACTACTAAACTTGACATCTTAGAAGTTAGGGAGGAGCCTAAAAAAATAACTATGTTGGAGACAACACCTAAATAGGAAACTACATAGAAAATACATGATCTACAGGATCTAAAAAATAAAGAAAAGAGGAAGACAAAAAATAAGAGGTAAAGCACCAGAATAAATCTAAATAAGTAAAGCCTACAAAGAAGCAGGGTATGTTAATCACGGGATATACTGAGAGGGGGGTGAATCAGTATATCATATATCTTATTAATCTTTTCTTTAACCAAGTTCCACTTAATCAAACATTCAAGATATGCAATAAAAATCAAACAAATAAACACCACACAAGATAGAGAGAGACACCAGATATAATGTGGAAACCCAATCTAGGAAAAACCATAAAGAACAATCTCAAGTATATGAATGAGCACCAACCCAAAAAATATTTGCAAGCCAATCTTTTAGGAGCACCAACCCCTTTGTTGAGCACAAACCCAGAAACTATTCATGAGCACCAACCCACATGAGCACCACACCCCTTTGCTGAGCACTAACCCAACTACTATTCATTAGCACCAACCCATAGGAGCACCAACCCCTTTGTTGAGCACCAACCCAACAACAATTCGTGAGCACCAACCCATAGGAGCACCAGCCCCTTTTTTGAGCACCAACTCAGCAAAAATTTGTGAGCACTAACCCATAGGAGCACTAACCCCTTTGTGTATACCACACACCTATCTCTCAATGTTGTTAGCTCAACAAATGATAGATCAATACAACATCTCTTTCCTCTCTCTCACCTTTGCTCTTCTAAGCTAGATATAACAAATACAAATCATATTCATCTCTCATAATTGCTCTTCTAAGCTAGATATTACAATATCAAATCAACCTCTATCTCTCATATTTACAAATGGCTTCTCAAGCCTTTATTTATAGCTTTCCAAATGACCTTTGTTATTCCCCCTTTGTGACCCTTCAATCCTCATGGAAAATGGTGCCAAACTTGTATGACCCTTCATATTCAAGCCTTTGAAAAGTCATGTGGTGACCCTTCATGATAAAAAATGTCCTTCCCTCTTTTGTCCTCATCTTGGTGACTTTTCATATTCCTTAAAGTGTCCCTTCATGAGAAATTGTGCCCTTCCTCTTTTGACTTCACTTGGTGACTCTTGGAATTCCCCAAGATGACTCTTCATGGGAAAATTCATCCCATCCTTCTTTTGTCTTTATCTCATGGCTCTTTGACTTCTCCATGGGCCCTTATTTTGTCTCATATGCAACCAAAAATATATTTATTAATATTAAATAAATATTAACTCATATTAGCCAAGATATATTTATTACAAACAACATTAAATGCAATGGGGCCTTTATCACCAATAATGCTAAACCTTTGACATCAATGACAATATTTCCAACAATATCCCCCTTTGTCATTGATGGCACCTCAATCTTGAAAATACCACATCCTATTACCTGCACATACTATCATCTGAAAACATACAATAACTCCCCCTTATTGTAGCAACATGTACCTATTCCCTGTAACTATTTTTTTGACCTGTACCTATACCTTTTATTCTCCCCCTTTGACATCAATGGCAAAGGGCCTACCCAGAGCTAACACTTATCTCCCCCTCAATTAATTCTAGACATCAATGGTAGGAAGTAATATAAATTACTCCCAACTCTTCTCGCAGATATTTGAATGTGTCCTTTAATCATGCCTTTGAGAAGCTATCTGAAAATACATATACATTGTTCCCTATCCTTTAAGCATCTGCAATCAACTCATTTTAATCTTTTCTTCTAATCTCATAATCTTCAGCATGAAACCTTAATGTGTATCCTTGATCACATATTTGACTAACACTCAACAGATTATGCTTAAGACCTTTTACATATAAAACATTCTTAGTCTTAGTTCTACCATAATCTAAACTTAAAATACCTTTTCTAGCTATCCTAGTAGTGGTTTTATCTCCAAATATCACTATACCACCATTGATCATCTTTAGAGTTATGAAATCACTTTTATCACCTGTGATATGCCTCAAACATCCACTATCAATTAACCATGGCTAATCTTTACCTCTTACATGCAGAGCTGTCTGAACCATCATAGAATCTTTAGGTTGTTTCTTCTGCCATGAAAATGCCTGAGCCTTCTTATTGATGAATGGATCTTTGAAACTCTGATCCTTGTTGACTGACTCGAACATGCTTCTATAATACCAAGCTATGTGTCTGAAGTTGTTGCACTTGTAGCATACTATGGTCTCTTCATCAAAGCTTGATAGAGGAGCAAAAGAGTTGTGGCTTCTGCTTGACTCTCCTTGACTTTCCTTCTCCTTATTTTTGAAATTATTAGCTCTTTTTCTACATTCTAATTTCTTGTGACCATATCCATTATAATAAAAACAATAGCCATAAAAATAAGACCTGTCTGTATATCTCTGACCTGATTGTCTTTTGTAGCTTTGTTCTCTCTAGCCTTCTCTATTTGAAATGTCCTTTGTATTTTTCACTTCTCTCCTTTTTGTTTCCTCTTTTATAAGAGCTTCATCATAGCTCTTTTTCTTTTCAAATCCAATCCCTGTCTTATCTAAACTTGCTTTTTGACTTTCCAATATCTTATTTAGCATATTAGTGTTATCTTCAAATTTTGAATCACTGACTACTTTATCACTGACTGCTTTCTTAATATCTTCTTTTAAAGAGGCAATTTCAATAACATACCTTTTACATTCTTTTCTTGCTATTTCCAATTGTGCTATGAGGTTTTCTTCATTCTTCTTGGCTTATTCAAAGTGTGCTTGTAGATCTTCAATCATTTCCTTTGACTCTTGTTCATTTTTCTCGATCTAGCACTTTAATATTTGATTCTTCTTCTGAACATCTTCTAACTCTTCTAAGGCACAAATGAGCTCTCCTTCCATATTCACTTTAGCTTCCTCCTCTTCTTCTTGATCATCTTCATGTATGGCCATGAATATAATCTCTTCTTCTTCTGAATCGCTGACTCCACTATCTTTACCTGAGCTAGGATCCTTAGAATATAGGATCTTCTTCTCGAATCCCTTCTTAGATTTGCCTTTGAAATTCTTCTTGTATGTAGGCTTTTCTTCTTCATCATCATTAACCTTATCTAGGCATCTATCTAAAAAATGTCCAATCTTTCCATAATTAAAACATTTAAAAGGTAATTTTCCTTGATATTTACCTGTTCCTCTTTTCGGCTTATGAATGAAAAGTGCTCCATTGTCAACTTCATCATCACTGAAACTATCACTTGATTCTTGAATCTTAACTTTCTCCTTCTTTGATGTCTTGAAAGCTGCTTCTCTCTTTGAGGGTTTATCTTGTTTTATCCACATCTCATATGCTGTGAGAATACCATGAAGCTCATCCATCTTTAGCTTGGCTAAATTCTTCATCTCCTCGATTGCCGAAACCTTTGCATCATATCTCATTGGTAGAGATCTCAAAACCTTTTGCACCATCGTTGACTCATCCAATGTTTCTCCAAGACCTTGAATCTGATTTATGATTTGATCAACTTGCAAAAGATAACTTGTTATATCTTCTTCTTCTTCCATCTTCAAACTTTCAAACTGCCTTCTAAAAGTTTGCAGCTTAGCTTGCTTAACCTTTCCATCACCTTTGTAAATATTCTCAAGTTTTACCCAAGTTTCATGAGAAAATTTACATTACATAACTTTAACAAATTCAAATTCACATAAACCACATAAAATAGCATTTAAAGCTTTAGCATTACATTCACTTGCCTTCTTTTTTGCTAGAGTAATTGCAAATGTCTATGGCTCTTCATATTCCTCCACCACTACTTTCCATATGTTGAATCCAAGGGCCATCAAATAAAACTTCATTCTCATGCTCCAAAAATCATAATTCATCCCATCAAATAAGGGTGCCTTCTTTGTAGAAAATCTTTCCTGTGACCTAGCCATCGTGCTTTCCTGATCTACCTTCAAGTTGTAAAACTTTTCAAAAAGGAACCTGCTCTGATACCAATTGTTAAGCATGTGATATACTGAGAGGGGGGTGAATCAGTATATCATATATCGTATTAATATTTTATTTAACCAAATTCCACTTAATCAAACATTCAAGATATGCAATAAAAATCAAATAAATAAACACCACACAAGATAGAGAGAGACACCAGATATAACGTGGAAACCCAATATGGGAAAAACCATGGAGAACAATCTCAAGTATATGAATGAGCACCAACCCAAACAATATTTTCAAGCCAAGCTTGTAGGAGAACTAACCCCTTTGTTGAGCACCAACCCAGCAACTATTTGTGAGCACCAACCCACAGGAGCACCAACCCAGCTACTATTCATGAGCACCAACCCACAGGAGCACCAACCCAGCAATAATTCATGAGTACCAACCCACAGGAGCACCAACCCTTTGTGTATACCACACACCTATCTCTCAATGTTGTTATCTCAACAAATGATAGATCAATACAACATCTCTTTCCTCTCTCTCACCTTTGCTCTTCTAAGCTGGATATAAAAAATCCAAATCATATTTATCTCTCACAATTGCTCTTCTAAGCTAGATATTACAATATCAAATCAACCTCTATCTCTCATATTTACAAATGGCTTCTCAAGCCTTTATTTATAGCTTTCCAAATGACCTTTGGTCTTCCCCCTTTGTGACCCTTCAATCCTCATGGAAAATGGTGCCAAACTTGTATGACCCTTCATATTCAAGCCTTTGAAAAGTCATGTGGTGACCCTTCATGATCAAAAACATCCTTCCCTCTTTTGTCCTCATCTTGGCAACTTTTCGTATTCCGTCAAGTGTCCCTTCATGAGAAATTGTGCCCTTCCTCTTTTATCTTCACTTGGTGACTCTTGGAATTCCCCAAGATGACTCTTCATGGGAAAATGTGACCCATCCTTCTTTTGTCTTTATCCCATGGCTCTTTGACTTCTCCATGGGCCCTTCTTTTGTCTCATATGCAACCAAAAATATATTCATTAATATTAAATAAATATTAACTCATATTAGCCAAGATATATTTATTACAAACAACATTAAATGCAATGGGGCCTTTATCACCAATAATGCTAAACCTTTGACATCAATGACAATATTTCCAACTGGCTAAAGAAATAGAGGCTAAGAAAAAACTATTTGAGGAAGTAGAGGTTGTAAGGAAGTAGGCCAAAGAAGTAGAGGTAAGAAGGAAGTAACAAGATCAAGCACAAAGAAAAAAAAAAGAAACATAGGCTGCATGATGGAATAAATATGATGAAGAAGAAAAATCCAGGGCTCAGGATGAATAAAAGTCTAAATATGAGTAAGCCAAATAAGTAGCTATCGAGAAACTACCCAAAGATAAAGCTAAGGTCAAGGAAGAGTAGTGTAAAAACAAGTCAAAAGTGTATTTGAATCCCAAGAAGCTAAGAATAAATCCAAGGCTGAAGATAAGGCCAAATTTAAGGTGGATGCTAAAGACAAAGCCTAAGTTGAAGCTAAGGCTAAGGCTAAGTTGCAAGCTAAATCTCAAGTTGAGGTAGATGCTAAAGCTAAGTTTAAAGCTAAATCTAAAGCCATGAAGGAAAAGGAGACTCAAGATAAGGAGGACATAGAGTGTATGTCACAATGTAGATATAAAGAGTAATAAGGTACATAAGATGAGGCTTTGTAGTCAAAACCTCATATTACTACCCAATTTCCCCATAACATCCACCTGGCACACCACTTTCTCATTGCCTTTTGCTCAATTCACACTAGCTGGTACAACACTTTTAAATACATCCATGGCACTTGTGACCACTAAGTTGGAAACATCTTTGGAATTTTCTTAGTTTCCCCTATCTAAGTAAATCAAAGGTGTCATTGTGTTAAAGGAGTCAATTATGTAAAAAGGCCTCAAACTTGGAGTAGGAAGTTTTCTAGTTGCACAAGTAAAAGTAAGAATTAAGAAACCATCTTGTAATAGCATGATAGATAATCAATTAACATTTGTCCCATGTTGGTTACACAAGTTCTTGGTGACTAGGTCTTGTTTGAAGACAAGTAACTCATGACCTTAATCACATAACTCATTAAGGATTGCTTGGCCATGAAACACCTACAAAAAATTTGAATATAAGGGAAGGCTTTAAGGTTAGAGATAGATGTAATATATGAGATAATAAAATAATATGAAAAATTTTTGGATACCATTATGCATTAAGTCAAATTGATAGCTCAAGGAATGTTGACCTAGAGGCACCATCTCAACAAATCCTTGGTTACTATGCAACTAAAGTTCACAACAGTAGATAAAGCTGAAGCATTGATGGATGATTAAATGACTACTATAGAGGCAATGGGTAGTTCACTCAATTAAATGTTGGATTCTAGGGACACCACCATGCAAAGTCTTCAAGATTGGCATAATGAGACAATGCACAACACATTTGTGGGCATTCAAGCTCAAAGAGTTACAAACTAATTAGATGAGTTGGTGTTGAATATTCAAATGAAAATGTCAAACACAAAAGTACTAATCTCCAGTATGGAAGATGATGATGTGAAAAATTAGATGTTGATCATGATTCCATCGTGTATCATTTTTTCCTTAGTGCATGAGGCCCTAATAGACTAGAAGATGCTAAAGTAAGATCTTTCATAGATCTATGTTTTCATTGCTCAACTTATGGATGAACCTTAATTCATTCCACTATAGTAACTCTATAAAGTTTTGTAATATGAGAAGATATATTCATAGACATAAATAGCCACTCAGTAGCAACATACCCCATTAGTAGACCCTACACACTTAGCAAATTCAATCTCTACACAAGCAAAACCAAAAGTAGAGAAACCTCATATGCATCCACTTAAAAACACACCACTAACCTTGTAATAGGTACTACACGTCATCATTTTGAAAATTTCATAAGATTTTCAAAGCTTATAGATAGTATTAATCATTAAGAGAGGGGACATAATGGTTGAAAACCTAAAAAGGGAATCCACCTAGCTATGCTAGTCTATTAAAAACCTAAAAGGGTGGTAAATTAGTATGCAATGGGTAAAAATTAGTAAACAAAACCTAGAGTGATAAATTTGACTTGTGTTTATGACTCATCTTCTTAGCTTTAGAGCAGAATTTAAGGTGTGACTTTGTCTCAAGACAAGACAATAATTTAAGTCTAATAAAGTGTTGGGTATGGATTGAGGTCACCAAACTTGTAAAGTATAATTGGCTAGCCATGTGTATAAATTATATGATTTTTTATTTTGTACAGTATTAGCCAATTTTGGCCACCATTAGAGGGGTTTAAAAAAAACTTGTCAATAAAATCTCCACCTTGTTTGATCATCTTGAAAATCTCTTTGTAAAACATGTTTAATATATTTTAAGGTATTTTTTAAAAGTTTAAGGTAAGTGTTTTTTTTAGTATCATGTTTATCTAGTCATGACTTGCCTTGGTAAAGTAGGTTTAAGAGTGTCAATTGGTTTACAATTATTTTTTGAGCCATCTATTCCATGTCAAAGTCATTTTATGTTCCTCTTTGTCCATATAAGTGTCTTAAATGAAGTAAAACATCTTCTCTAATATTGCAACTAATTTTGAAAAGATTCCTTAACCATTTATAATATTTAAAAAATGAATATGGTAGGAAATGATAGGTTTGAATTAAATGGAGGTGGTTGACACATCACCACATGCACGTATAGGTGTGAAGCAACTCAAGGAATGATTATTGGTCTAGTTCAGTCAGTTTTCGAGCAGAATATGATAGTTTTTAGTTGAGAAAGAGAGGTTTTCAAGGGGTTCATATAGATTTGTAGAGCAAGGATCACTCTCAAGCATTCAATTTATTCTTTCCATCCTCTATAGATCCAAAACCATGTATTTGATGGATTTATAGAATCAAATAGGGTAAAAAACTACTCATCCTTTCCATCTCTCTCCTTGGTAGCTCTAGAAGGCACTTCAATTTTTAGTTGGTACAATCATGAGAGAGAAGGTTGGAAGCTCAGATCTTAAGCATGGTACGAGGTCCCTATGAAATTCCATTTTATTGAATTAATTTCTTGGTGAATCCCCTTAACTCTATGAACAATCACTAAGAGTATATGGGGCTAACAATGTATTATTCATCCAAGTAAGGTCTAGGTTTGCCTTTATTTCTCAACCTCAGAGCTTGATGGAATAAAATGGTTATTATGGGGTGATTTTAGGGACCAAAGGGACCTTTTTTATGTTAATTTTATTAAGTACCTTAGCTGAGAAATATGCCTTTATAAAGAAACTAGTTCCTCATGCATGGTTTGAATGTTATAGTCCCAAATGCAAGCATGTTTTAGTTGGGTGTTGAGTGTCATCATCTTCATGTGTTCTCATATTAATTTATAAATCATGATATACCTTCCACTTTTAGACAATCCATATTCCTTCATCTTGAAATTTGGTTTCCTTTAGATAGCCCATGGTGGTATGGTCCTATTGAAGCATGGTATAGTAAATGGGATTGCCTCTTGCAAGCTTGATTGCTGAAATATGGACCAAATAACTAGGGAGAGGTCAATAGTGGTGTGAAAAGTATAATTAGATAATTAAAAAGTCTTATTTAATGAGTTAAATATTTAAGACATGTTAATAATCAAGACCAAGATAGGTTTTATCCACCCACAAGTTTCCAGACCTGTAGGTGGATATTTATGATCCACAAACCTCATTTTAGAGATGTATAGACCTAAGAATTACCTAGTGTAGACCTCAAAGTACCCATTTATCCTTTAAAAATCCTATAAAAATATTTTAAATAACATAAATGGGTGCATAAACTTAAATCTCCATATATGACTCTTATAAATGGAGTGATCATGGTTATAAGCCTGTAAGGGAAAATGTATACATTGTTGGAAGTCAAAGAGAAGGATAAAAGGGAATAATAGGCATGAGAATATTCCAAAATTTATGGTTAAGACCTATTAATTAATATCATGATATTCACATTCTTACTCTAAGATACTATCCTTAGGCCTAGTGAAACATTCTCTCAAATAAATACTAGCAGGCTTGCACAAGTAAATGTGTAAATAATGAGCTTTGTGACCATTAGAGTGAGAAACTATAAGGTATGGGAGGATGAAATAAACATATGTGAAGCACTGATCCTAATCAATATTGGTCAATAAAGATAGGTTTAGGTTGAAAATTCATATCAAATAGGCTTGGCAGCTAAGAAGCCTTCAATGAACACCTACAAGTGGGTGATAGTTAGAATTAAAGAAGCCATCTTGTGGTGGGATGGAACCATTTAAATTGAGGTCCAAGATTAGTTTAAAGATTAATTTAATAAAATTTTATTTTTTCCATAGACTACTCAAATGGCAAGAGACCTATAAAATAAATATAGCCCTATTTTGCAGTCAAGAGACCTAGTTGCACACTCCTACATGCCTACCATATCTAACAAAAAAAACATTTTAGTGATGAAGTAAAATATGATAAATGTGTTTGGTATATTTTATAATAAAACTATTAAACATTTAAATACTTTCCAATAACCCTCAAAGTGATAGAAAGTATGTAGAGGGATGTTAAGTCTCAATAGACCAGTTTAAGAGGCCTAATGAGCTTCTATAGGTCTGTGTGTGCAAGGAAGGGAAAATATGAATGTTGTGAACATATTTAAATAATTGACACCTAAAATATATATTAAAAAATTTTCATCCATATTTATGGAGTTTAGACCCAGGCAGATAGAGATAAAGTCGACAAAGCAAGCCTTTAGGGTCATTTGTGCTATAAAAAAAGTAAACCCTACGCATAGAAAAGATGGGTATGAAGAGGATATAATGAATTTTAAAGGAAGGAAAAACATTTTAACATGTTTTTAGGTATATTATAGACCTCATAAATGTGTTTTGAGTCAAACCCAAACATTTTCATACCCTTTTCACTCAAAATTCCTATATCAACCTCAAAAAATGAAAGTTTACTAGCCTGAGAATCAAGTTCTCCACGTGTGAGAATCCCTAATGGATTTCATGGTACTAATATATCATGTGTAAATTTAAATAATTCTATATACTCAAAATTTTGGGTATTATTTTAACAATTTATGTCCTTAAGGTTATGAACAATCATTAAGAATATATACCATTTAAACCTTGCATAAACCTTCCTAAAGAACTTGATAGAGAAGTTTTTTCTCTAGATTACCTAATATGGATCATAAAATACTTGAAATTACATTAATTACCTTCATAACTCTCTTGATCATCTTCTCAATCCAACAATTGGCACATGTGAATTGAGACTATACAAAAAATAACCTAAAATGCATGGTTGTAGGTTTGTTTGTGAGCTGCGAGGATGGTGGAAAGTATCCAAAACAAAGAAAAGGGTTATATAATAATTTTATATATCCTATGGTCTTAAATGACTATTATAATTTCCTCTTAAGTTAATAAATGAGAAACAAGTTTGCTATGTTGAGAAAAAGAAACAACTCTCTCAATACCCTATCCAAAAGGCCTAATTATAAGCTTTGCAAGGGTGGATTGAAGTATATAATGATAAAAGACATATTTTTAAACTTTTTTTAAGACCTAAAAGTAACCCTATAACATAATAAATTCCTAAAAGTGGCTCCCAATTTAGTTCATACCTCATATGGTAGGAAGTGCCCTCTAGTACTATCCCTTGATGAACAAATGTGAAGACTAAAGCTTGGAGATGATTTTAAATGAAGGAAAAATACCTATCTAATCTAATATAGGGTCTAAAAGATGAAAAAACATGTTATATATTCTTAAAAAATACAAAACCTAAGTTTGGTGAAGCAAAAAGTGTGATCAAGAAGCTTCAAGTTCAATTGTAGATTTGCTAGTTGAAAAGGCATAAAAGAAATAAGGGCTAGAATAAAAGCTCCTCAACCATGCCACATGTTAGTTACAAACTCTTTAACTATAATTTTAGTTATAAATTTATGAAATTTAAATTCATTTATACTCAATATCACAATATTTCCTAAGTAACTTCTTATTCCACTCCTAGTGAAATAAACTCAACAACACTTGGTCATGAAGTTAAACAGACTAGTTAACAACACATTCTAAATTGGATTGGTGTCAATTTTACTCTATTTTATAACTGATATGATCATGAAATAAGTTCATGAACTCTCTTATTTTCTTTTATCTCTATCTTCTTCACTTTTTTTATAAATGCAACATTGAGAGGTAGTTTAAACATCCATAGAATTGGTATGGCAAAGCCCTACTAAATTTGATACTTGTTTTACTTTTGAAATAAGAATTAAAACTAATCTTGATCTCATCAAAAATTTAATTTAGTGTTTTACATGGTTTTTTTATTGAATATTAAGTGATAATTTGTTTCCTTGCATTCATACATTTCCTTCATGCCTTTATGTGAGTAAATTTCCTTCTAACAGGTCATATGATGTGTATCTAACAAATTTGTATGTTTTAAGTGTGAGAAAGGTTATTAGTATCTATTAATAGTCCTATTAATCTTTCACCTTGAATATTATATAGAATTTTACATTCATTTTGAATCACTACTATTAGATGAGCTGATTTTGAGTATTGAAAGAAGTTTTGTACTTGTTTTCATAGTGTAAGTATGAACAAGTAGTGGAGTTATCTTTGGTGCATCACGTCCATATTTTCCATTTTGTTTAAGTTTTCATTTTCCCCTTTTAATCTCAATCAAATATGTGTGTGATCATATTTAGGTGTTGTACATGGGATCTCTCCCATAATCTAGAGATTCATCTTTTCAAATAGGTTACCCACACCTAGAGGTGCTCCCATGTTATCCTAAATTGAGAAGGCTTGAGAAACCTTCTCTAGGGTGTAAATTTGGGTGATAACAATTCTGGAATACCTGATGGGACATATGGTCTAAGAAGATATCTATGGTTGATGCTGGTCTTGACAAATTTTAAGCTGTAATAGCTTCCTCTATGCAGTATCTAATGACTCTAATAATCATTGGCTCTTGGTTGCAGACTAGTGCCTCAATTTCATGCCTAAGGTAAATACAAGATCCTCTACTAAAAGTGTTCCTTTTTAGTTCTTATAGTTACCTTATTTTTTAGTTAAGATAAAAATATTTTCTAACACTCATCTATATATAAACAAGTCTTTGGCCACTCACATACCTATAAGTAGACTCCTATTGGGTCCAATACACAAGATGGAGACACCAAGAAATATACCATTTATTACCTTCAATGGTCAAATCCCTCAATAATTTACATGATATGAGGCTATTCCTATGATAGCTCTTAAGAGTGTTCCTTCTTACACTGGAGTTTATACCATTACCCTTGTTAAGCATATAAGGAACATATAAAACTTTTACAATATACATAATATTAATCAAGAGGATATAGTTACTAGAGTTTTTATAAAAACCCTATTGGGTTCTACCTAGAAATAAAATATTTTTTTAATTAAACACATATAAACTATAAATAGATTACACCATAAGAATCTAACTAGTGATCATATAAAACACTCCAAGTGTGATAAATTTAAATGAAGTATATTACATCATGCATCATTGATCAATAACATCATAAGAAACACATCATATGAAAAATATAGAAAGTAATTACAATTAAACGACCACAAATGATACATGCCTACTATTGAGGTCAACATACCCCAATTCCTAAAAAATGGGAACCCTTGTTTCAAATTATATATATATTTGTACCTTAAAATAAAAAAATCACTTGATCAGAGTACCACTAGCATGTTTACACATTATCATTATTTGAAGATCATCCACACCTAGTTCTCATTTGTATTAATCGACATGTTTTCAAGTGATCATGGTTTTCACCCTTCTAATGTTTCTAATGATTGTTGACTATGTTTCTATATTGTAGATTCAATGCAATCAAATTTGGGAATGACCATGCTTAGGTTTTTATGCTTTAATGTTAAACTGATCTTTTACTAGCCTTTAGTATATCAAAGATTAATTGAATCTATTTTTAAAAACACTAATCTAATTTTTTTAACCTAGGTCCATTTTGAATTAAATTTAAATTTACATAGGAGCAATTTATGTGGGAACAATTAATTAAACCATAGACTTAACTTAATTTTTATCCTAAGGCTTAGTAATGTTTATTAACATGACTAAACCTTAGTCTAAAAATTTTATGTCTGGTCTCTTTATTTTCCCGATCCCCCTTAGTCCATTTTATTTCCACATGATCTAACTAACTGCAGGGCCCCTTTTCTAATTTTATAATCCTTATCCTAAGACTTTATGCTATATCTTTTATTATGTGCGGGGTCCCCTTTATCATTTTTAAAACTTAGCTTAAAATTTTATTCCTAAGGTCTTACCCATGTTTATTAACACAAAATAAAATCATAGTCCAAAAACTTTATGTTAAGTTATTTATTTTCCTGAGCTTGACTCAAATATCATTTTCATCTATAGGATCAATGGTCTACATTTTATCAGGAGATCAAGATCTAATGGTGAAAGATTAAAGATAAATCCCCATCCTTAAAATAAAGTTCAAACATCCTCAAAAGATTAATGATACACATTTGATCAAGCAAGATTGATCTAATGACATGTATTGGGTCAACAGATCCCTAGGACAGGTGAGAGGGTGACAAGTGTCACACTAATAGCCAAAGAACACTCAGTAATAAATGACATTAGACCTTATTGATCAAGATCTAATGGAGTGCATTTCCTCAAGCAAAGATGATTAGACAGTGCATAGTAAACATTAAAAAGTCAAGAATTCTAAGGATGAACACAAAGATGACACATGGAATAACTATGAGCCACAAATTAAATCTCAATCATCTTTCAAAGATTGATGGTATGTAGATAGCATACACATTTTGATCAATAGTCTGTGGAGTAGGAGGCATAATTAAGTAGATCAAGATTGATGAAACATGATTGATCCATGAAAATGAGACCAATGGTGCAAGATCAACATTGACATTTCAACAACACTCAAAGTGAATGTAGAAGTGACAAGTGTCATAACTATGGGTAATGTAGCAAGTATCCAATAGCATTTAAGTTCTCATATCAAGATCGATGAACTGCATTGATCTAAGTAAAGATAATCTAATAGTGTGAGATCAAGGTGGAATTTTGAAAATACAATGATCACTTTTAAAATTTTAATGAGAAAATTGTTATGAAAATGCCATAGGGATTACATGGTGATGCCACATCAGATCCATATAAGTTGAATATTTTGTAGACCTAGAAAAATGAAAGGATATAAGTATGCAATCTAATTGGGATCCAAGTCACAAAGAGTGCATAAGCTCAAATAATCACCTCTATTAAAGCACTATAAAACCTTTAAGAAATCCTAGGAAAGTACAAAAATCCTAATTCGACTTGTGCCCATTATAATCAAGCCAAGGAAATTGAATTAACACTTGTGCAAGGATAATTCGATCCAAAATAGAACTAGATACCACTAGCAAGCAATTTGAACAAACTCATGGCCATGTTAGCTTGTAAAGGAGTTTCAAGTGAAGATGTGGAACTTTATTTGACCTTAGATGTATAAAAGAGGGTTTTAAAGGATACATAGTTCGATGCCATATCCCTAAGCACCAGAGACAACAACTAGTCTAAACTTTTTTGGACCATTGATGTGAAACCAACCATTACCAAAAAGAGGAGAAAATAATGGATGCCCCAGGAGCATAAAATGGAGCACAAATAGAAACCCCAACTCCAAAAGTGACTCAATAATTAGTTGGGTTCAATTTAATCTAGAGACCACTAGCTTGAAAAGAGGGATAGAAAAGAAGGACATGATTTTTGGAGAGGAATTAACCTTTCATAAAATGGAACCATTCACTTATTTAACTCTAGTGGAAAGACATAGGCTTAGTGAGGTTCTTATATTTAAAAAAGGACCCATTGAAGCAAGCTCAAGCATAATATGATCAATTTTAGGCTATAATTAAAGGCATGATGCAATAATAGAAGAATTTAGAAGAGACTACCATCTTGTCAATCCAAGAAGATAGATTCAAGAAAGCTTTGGAAAGCTCAGATATAGATCTCAAGAGCCTAGAGAGTCAAGAAATATAATTGTTCATGAGACCTATTATTGATCTACAACTAATCAATGCAGAACATTATAGATTTAAGATCCTTTAAGGAAGGCAGAAGGCTGTAAAAGCACTAGGGTCCAAAAGTTAGTTGGACTAGGAATATTCTTCTATAATTATCTTTGTTTGATATTTTAAAAGGGAATGTTATTTTGTAAGAGCACATACATTTGTAAAGTGCATTGCTTGTTCTAGAATGTAATAGAAAAGACAGTTGTCTTATACACATGTATAAATGTGATTTGTCATTACTGATCGGCATACCTCATGAATTGCTTACATAAAGAGGTATTTCCAATTGTAAGAGGAGAGAGTTTTTAGAGATAAAAACTATTTAGAACTTTTGAGAAAATTAATAGAAGTAAGGAGTTCTACAAAGTTTATCCATTTTTGCTTGTGTGAATTGATATAATATTTTATCTCTCAATTATCTAGTCTTATCTTCAAATTTGAATGGTTCTTATGAATTATAGATGTTCATCTTTAAATGAAGAGTTGTTAATTTTTTATAATGATGGATTAGTTGAAATTTCTTAGGTTTAATTTGTTATATTTTCTCTTATTGCATCTGGGCTAATGTTAATTGCTCTCAGGGGTAAAATTCTTAAAGTGAATCTCATTCTTATTTGCATCTTTTCATACCTTCCTTAGATGTTTGTTCGATGTGTGATAGGATTTGAGTTTATGATACTTCATGTTTAAAATTAGTTAAATGCATGTTTAGATGAAATTAGAACTTTTCATAATGTTTGAAGGAAAGATCAATAACACTTGTCTTTTCTACCCTATCCTTCCTTTTGCTCCTTTTTATCAATTCACCTTAGATTAGCTTCATTGTGAATATTCATCTTGGTTTAGCTTTAGGCTTATTTTTTTAGCATAAATCACTTTTAAATAGCATAAATCATCTTCAAAATAAAATATTAACTATTAATCTATGATGGTTCCCAACCACCAACTAATATAAATTTATGGAATAATTCACTTACTCTACCTCTATTCTATCAAAGATAATAAGATTATCATAACATGCAACTCATGCAATGGACTCTTTGAGTTCAGAAATGAGAAGTGTTTATTAAACACTCTAGACCATGTTTGATACACATTTAGGCATCAACATTCCATTGGTGTTAGAAGGAGGGCAAGTTAAATCTTTGAAAATTTGTAACATCTTTGCTAATTTTGGTGAATTGTGTTCAAAGATTGATGCATTATTTTCATATTTGTGTTCCTTTTAGAATATTTATGTAAACATAATTGATATTAATGGTTTCATACTAGTCTTTGTGATTATTTAGACAAAGATAGATGTCCTTTGAAGTTTGATGTTTAATTATGGTAAAGATAGCTTAAGATCTATGAATTCAAGGTGTTTGAGGTTAGTGATAGCATTTTTGTTCAAAAATTGATTGGATCTCTACAAATTTGAGTTTATTTGAGCTTAAAATGTGTAAAGATCATTCATATTTACATGTTTGGATACATATTTGAGATAATTTAGTTAAATGTTGATGTCTTTTACCATTCTTCATACATATTTGTACAAAATTTGTTTACTATGCAAGTCTGATCATTATTCTTTGTAAAGATAAGACTTACACATTATATTGTAAGTAAGGTTCAAATATCTCAAGCTAAACTTGCCAAGGATAAGGACCAGGTCACATTCAGAGACAAGGGTTCCCCTCCTTTCATTATAATTTCATAAGAGAGCTAGGTGAGACAAAGGTAAGTGTAGACTTTAAAAGTCTCAACCAACTTTACTAACTTAGGGTTCTCCTGTGTTCAATCCCTATTAAGGTATGGCTTGGATAGGTGGTTCTTCAATCAATATGCTAGGTGTGATACATGAACTTCCTCATAATCCTAAAAATTATTTGCCTACTTTTAGTTCTAATGGTGTTATAACTACTAAATAACACATTAAATCTTTCAAAGCTACTTTAAGACTTTTAAATGTAGTTTATGAAGATGTAGCATATAAATTTTTTCCATTTACATTCAAATTGATACATATGAATGGTTCTTAAACCTTCCTAAAAACTACATAGCTAGCTAGAATGTTTTTAATAAAATCTTCATTGATCAATTTGGTAAAATCATTAGTACTTACATTTTGTATCAATAATTCACCATAGTTAAAAGAGACTCAAATGAGCCCATAAGATCCTTCAATGCTAGATTCCAAAAAATATTCAATAGAACCATAGGTCCTTATAGACATGATGAGGCTTTATCTTTAGAGATATACAAAGATTCATTATATCAAATGACTTCTATGTTTCTTAAAAGATCTATTCATATTATTAATACACTAGCCCTAGCTTATGTTGAAACTATGATCATTAATGATTAGATGCAACCCCAGGGCCAAATGGCATACATTATTCCCAACATTAATCCAAATTTTCCTATTCTAAATGTCATTCTAAACACCAATCAAAATATGCCATCCTTAAATCAACTTCTAGTCTTGAACCAATTACCTTTGAATCATGCACATCCTAGCCAAAACCTAGGATTCTTGAACAACTCTACTAGTGGATCTCATCCATAAGACTATAGATATTTGATGCCCATAAATAGTAGTAATAATCAAGTGCATAATTCTGAGGCACCCAATAATGAGAATGATTATATCTTGAAGATGGTTTAAAAGCTAAGAATTTATTTCATTCAACTACAAAAGCAAGTTGGCAATATTAGAGAAATATCTAATAGGAACTTCTCTTTCCAAAGGTTCAATAGGCCTTCAAAAAAATTTCAAAATAAAAACCAAAAAAAATCACAACAATGAATCATCCTCTAATAATAATGTACTTGATATAAATCTTGGTGATGTAGCTTTACCTAATTATTATAGAGTTCATTGTACTTCAAAACATGGTGAATTAGATTGTTTAGAATTTTTAAATGCTTTTGAAGATTTTCAAGAAGAATTTGATACTTTTGAAGTTGTACCTAATAAATACAATGGTGAAAATACCTCAAATTCTTTAAGGTCATCTAAATCTCCTGATTCAAATCTCATAGTGGAGACATTTGAGTTCCTATTTCAAGAGGAGAATGATCTTGAGGATATCCCTGAAGAGATTCATGCTTTTTAGCAATATCTAAAGAAGACCTACCCTCTAAGGAATAGGGAGTAGAAACAACCTTTGACTACCTCAACTCCACTAAATAATTTTGACACTCCTCTTGATACTACATTAGATAACAATCTAGATCCTCCTAAAGGAATTACCTCTAAACCTAATGTTGATACATATAATTATTCTAATATGACTAGATATAATATAGTATAGGACATGAAAAATATCAAAGCTAACATTACTTTTCATGAGTTAACTTAGATTACAAAATAAAGGTATTTGTTGTTGGATTCTTTGTCTAAGAAGCCTAGCAAACCAAAAAAGTTTGCACATGCTAACATTGTAATACATAAAATTAAGGTAGATGTTTCACCTTTTCTACTTATAGTCATGATATTTGGTAAGAATTTTCATATTTTTTTGTTAGAATATGGTAGATCTACAAATATTATGCCTAAAGGTATTTGTGAACAATTAGGTTTGATTTCCATTAAATATGATAGAGTTGTGACTCAATTAGATAAATCAAGAGTCAAAGTGATTGGTGAATTGTTAAATGTTCACATGAATATTTATTATAAAATAATGATTCAAAAAGTCATTGACATCCAAGTGGTATACATCCTTGATGTATATGGAATGTTGTTAAGTAGAGAATAGACTAGATATTTGAATGGTTATATGTCAACTAACTGTTCACACATGTGGTTATCTTGGAAGGGAGTTCCAAATCAGATCAGGATAGAAAGGGAACCTAAAATGAAGTATATGATCACTGAGTATAATGCAACCAATGAGAGGGTCAACATGGTTAACTCATATCTAGGTATTTACACTCCTAAAACCACAAAGGTATGTAACTCTAAAACTTCTCATGCTATGCCTAGATTATGGAAGTATATTTTGATGGTGCTAGATGCAAATTAGGTTCTATAGTAAGAGTCATATTAATCAATCCCATTGGGATAGAATACACTACCTCTTAGAAACTTTAGTTCCTATGCACCAATGATTTAGCTAAGTATGAAGCACATATTCTTGGATTATAATTTGCAATAAAACATGAGGTCAAGGAGCTATTAGTTTTTGGTAATTCTAAACTAGTAGTTAATCAAGTCAAGAGTAAATATCAATGCAAGTTATCCTATCTTAATAAATATAAATTTATGGTGTGTTACTTAATTGAATATTTTGATGCTTTCAACATTATGTCAATCCCTAGGGAAGAAAACAAGGTAGCTGATGAACTTGCTTCAACTATAGTTGACCTTATGCCCAATAAAATTTCCAAGTTACAAATCCTTAGTATTAATTTAGTCTCTTGCCCCTTAGTACCAGATAATGTCAACCACTTAAAAGTATTCAATGATGATCAGCACATCATAGACTTCATGACAAGCTCAGGAGTATTTGAGACTCACATCATTGATGGGGTCAATGAAAATACCCTTGATGATGACAAAGTTAAAGGTAAGCTTGATGAAAAGGTCATTTAGTTGAATGATAATAAGATTCCCAAGGGCATGATTTCCCTAGAGAGATTATTTGACATAGATAAACTAGCTGGGGATATCAAGGTTCTCAAATTAAATGGAAAAGGTTACAATGTTGTTGACCTAGGTTCCCAAGGTCAACCCCAACTAGTCAAAATTGATACAACCACCACTAGTGAAGAGTTAAGAAGAGATAAATATAAATTTACAAAGTATAAAGATGTTGTATCATGGTCATATGAGGACCTAAATATATTTGATCCTAAGTTCATAACTCATACCATACCACTAAAAGAAACTTGCAAGCCTTTTAGGAAAAAATAAATACCTAATAATCCTATCTTAGAGCCTCTGATATATAAAGAAGTAAGGAAATTACTAGATGCAAGAATGGTGTTTCCCATTAGGCACTCCACTTGGGTAGCTAACTTAATGCCCACCAAGAAGAAAAATGGGGAAATTAGATTGTGTGTAGACTTTAGAAATCTAAATAGAGAAGCAGATAAAGATAACTATCCTTTGCCTTCTCTTAATTAGGTTATTTAGATTGTTATTGGTTTTGCAATAGTGTCCTTCCTTGATGGGTTTTAAATACATAACCAAGTACTAGTGAACGAGGAAGATAGACTAAAAACTACATTCACTACTAAGTGGGGCACCTTTGCCTATAAAAGGATGCCCTTTAGACTAAATAACTATAGGTGAAACTTTCCAAAGAGAAATGGACCATGATTTTGAGGGGATAGTAGGTAAGTGCATTATCATATACATGGATGACTTAATTATCTTTTCAAATAATAGGGAAGATAACATCATGCACTTGTAGTAGGTATTTCAAAGGTGCAAAAGGTATGGAATTTCTCTCAATCCAAAGAAAAGTATTTTATATGTTACTAAGGGAAAATTATTAGGACATGTTATAACTAAGAAGGGGATTTATATAGACCCAAATAAAATATATGAAATATCTAAAATATAACCTCCTAATAGCAAAAAAGAACTAAAATCTTTCTTTGGGAAGATCAACTTTGTGAGGAAGTTTATTTCTAGTTTTGTAGAAATAGTGAGACCTTTGAATAACATGTTGAATAAACATGCTAAGATCACTTGGAATGAAGAGACTAAGAATGAATTCAAGGAAATAAAAGATGTTATTGGACAAGATTCTGTGTTGATAAGTCTATAATTTACTAAAGACTTCTATCTTTACTTTTTTGCTTCTATCCATATAATTACAGCTATCCTAACTCAAAAGATAGATGGATGTGATCATCCTATTGCTTTCATGAGTGCTAATTTTAAAAATGTTAAATTGAATTATTCTCTTATTGACAAACAAAAATTTTCTCTAATCAAGGTAGTGAATAAATTTAGGCATTATATTTTATAAATAAGGTACATTCAATACTACTAGACCCTACCACTAAGCTCATGCTTAGTCAATGTGAACCTGAAGAAAGGAGATGTAAGTGGATGTTTTTTTCTCCAAGAATATGATATAGAGATGAAGACTAAAAATTTGGTAAGATGTCAAGGTTTAATTTATTTGATTGTTAATACTAATCCCAAACTGAGTGTTATGTAGGTATACCAACAAAGTTTTTAACCCAATGATTGGTATGATCCTATTGTTTATTTTCTAATCAATGGCTATTATCCTGTAAGGTTAAGTAGAGGTCAAAAGAGAGATTTGAGGCTTAAATCAGCCCATTTATTTATCAAATATGGAGTGTTGTATAGGAAGAACTTTGAATACATATACCTGAGGTGTGTGTCCAAAGAACAAGAAATGAAAATCTTGAACACTTCATGAAAAGATTAGAAGTGGCCATCCATATAGAAGGGCTACATCCCACAAGATCCTTAGAGTTGGTTATTACTAGGCTATTATCATCAAGGATGCTCAAAAACATGTGAAGGAGTGTCATTCATGCCAAATCTTCAACACTAAAGAGACCAAGTCAACGATGCCATTGAAACTAGTCATCATTGATAAACCCTTTACCCAATGGGGACTGGATTTTGTGGTGGTCATCAAACTTAATTCCTTTAATGGTCACAAGTATGTTTTGATTGATAATCACTACTGTACAAAATGGATTGAATTAATGGCAAAAACTAGTTTAGGAGTGAAAAGTGATCAAATTTTTAGAAGAGAACATATGCACAAGGTTTGGGACACCTTTATCTTTAGTCTATGATAATGGATCTACCTTTGTATCCATTGAGATGACTAAGTGGGCATATGAAAACAAAATTGTCCTTAAGTTCTCATTAAACCATTATCCTCAAGGTAATGGAGTATCTAAATAAATGAATAATAACTTGATGAAATCCATAAATAAGTCTATAAATGATAAATAAATAACATGGCACAAGCTACTCAAGTATGCCCTTTAGGCAGATAGAAAAAGAGTCAAACAAGATCTCAATGCATCACCATTCTTAATATTATATATTCAATAACCTATATTACCCATAAAACTTAAGCTACCAACCTATAGGTTTATGTAAGAGTACATGGAGGAGGATCAAGAATTTATAAGTTCAATGTTGTTTGACATCATATAGATGGAAGAAGTAAAAGAGGAAGCCTTTATCAACTTTAGCAAACACCAAACCATAGTGAAGAGGTGGTTTGATACATGTTCAAAGGTAAAGTGTTTAGATAAGGAGATTTATTTATTCTCTGGGATAAAGCCTCACAACCAAAAGGAAAGCATGGAAAGTTCACACATTTGTGGATTAGCCCATATCAGATTGCTAAGATCTTGGGGGATAACACCTTCAAACTAAAAGACTTGTAAGGAGTAGAGTTTACATTGTCAACCAATGGGAAATACCTAAATCACTATTTATTTATTTCCCTACTTGGATTATTAATAGAATGAACTATAAGAAAAGTTAGAGTTAGTATAGGTAGGGCTTAGTTTAGTTTTTGTCCTATTTCTTTCTTTCTTGTCCCTTATTTGTGCATAGTGTTTGTATATATTTATTTTATTGTTTGCTTTGTGTTTAGTTTTTTTGGTTTTTGTGCTTTTTTTCTTGATTTTAACAAGTATTTTTGGGGATTCCTCTACTCAAAATACATTTAGATGCTCAAAATGAACACCGTAGTTTAGGAATATAGGTATGTTTTCTCAGCATTGGTTGATAATGGATTACTGAAACATGAGCTTAATTTTATAGTTTAGAGAAACTAGTAAAGTATAATGAATAGGTTAATTTTTCCTTGAGATTATAAACCTTATTCTAACCTAAGTTGGGTGTAAATAAGGATTTCACATATAAGGTGAAAGTTTGAATCTATATACACATAATATTTTTAAATTTTATCAAATATTGATCCTTTACATCTTACATGAACTAGTCGTGAATCAATCTCTCTAAGTACATGCCTTAAGGGATGCACAAAGAAAGGGGTGGACAAACCTTTGGTGTTTCACAAGATTGTTATCCCTTTTTCCACATTATTCCTAATCCATTAAACTCTTAAAACCTTTTCCTAAGCTATTTCTCATCCTTTGCACATTCATCTAGTCTTTTCCTCTTTTATCCTTATTATCCTTACTTTATACCCTTTTTACCTTTTTAGTACACTAGGTAACCTAGTCGACCTAGTGTATTTTGAGGTCACTTTAGCTCTTTTCACTTATTTGCCTTTCGGCTAACCTAGCATAGACTTTAGGCATTATCTTCAGAATGTACTAGGTCAACTTGATCAACCTAGCATTACTGACATGTTTGAATGATTTTCAAGTGAGATAATCCTATATATACAAGGTCATTTTGATTATTCATAAGGATATGTAATAAATAGTTATTATTCACTTGTGCTTCTTCATAATTTGATCTTTCACCATTATACTTGAGGAGACTTAGTTGAGGTTTCTTATTTGGAGAATATAGTCTTATGGATAGGTATTGGATGCTTTAGTCTAACAAAGTGATCCTTATGAACCACAACAACCTCTTGTAAAATCCCAATGGCCAAGGGAGAGATTGAATCATGATAGATTCACATTCAGGTAAGTATATTCTAACTTTATTCTCCTCTCTTTTAGTAGATAGAAGTAACATAAGTGTTGGATCAAATAATATTACTCTTCATATTCTATGTATTATGGTTTTACTCGTACTTAATTTATTTTAAGTTTCCTATACATATTTTTCTTTTCATCTAATCCCTCACATTGTATCACAAACTTTGGTGTACACTAGATTAGTTTACTTTTCTTGTTATTAGAATAGTTTAATTTCTTATTTATTACATAAGTGAACATCAAATCATTGGATATTTTAGGGATTTTGTGTGATTATGTTAGAATATAGGATTTAGAACCCTTCCTATCATGATGTGTTCTGACAAGTGATATAAGTGATCCCTTAATTGGGTTTAGCGGATCCCCATATTGGTCATGTTCCTGCTTAACAAGTGTATACCCAGTTAGAAGTGTAGGTGTGCTCTATCTTATCCAATCCAAGATTAATTCATTGTAAATCATGTAATTTTGATTACATACATTCTAGTAAAGTTGACGTGAATCAAATCCTTATTAGATTTGTTCACTTTTATTTCATTATTTTGTCATCATTTCTACCATATATTTTGACATATTAGTTCAATTCTATTAATCCAATTTTCTTTTTCTTTGTGTGTATCAATAAGAAATTGGATCGAGTAGCTCAACCCAGTACAAGTTTTCATCAATTTTTTTTAATACCAATTCAACCTACTAGGTTAACCTAGTGTATTTATAATCACTTTGCAATAGTTTTTATACAACCTAATCGATCAGCTTGACTTAGTATAGATTCTAGTTTCTATATTTTTAGATCATCATACTAGGTCAACCAACTCGACCTAGTACATTTATATAATTTTAGTCCAACTAACTAGGTCAACCAAGTTGACCTAGTGCACTTTCAACAATATTTCTTGGTCAACTAACTAGACCTAGTTTAGAGATTCTATCTTTTGAAGAATGCATTAGTTAAATACTCTTTATCCAAAGTATTTAATAAGTATGCTAAGTACTCTTTAGGATCAAATCCTGCATTGGATGATTTAGAATCCAAAATTGCATTAGATGAGTATCCTTTTTCAAAAGTATTCTAGAAGTACTATTTGGAATGGCAAAAAAATGTTTAAGATATTATATTTAGAATTGACAAAAGGATTTAATAGATTCTATTTAATCAAAAGGTTCATTTTGAATTTGAAAGATCAAATTCAAATAAATTGGATAAGAAAAGATCTTTTGAATAATAAAACAAAAGATGCAATTAACCAACATTCATCAAGTTGGAAAAATATCAGAAAGAATGGTTCAATCACTCTATTCTTTAAACTTCCAAAAACATAAATCAAAGATTGAACATTAATGAATTTTCCATTCAGATCAAATATTTGAAAAAAGGGTTGAAACATCTTGTGTCTATTTCTAAACAAAACAATTTCAAAAATAGAGTGTTTGATCCAATTGAATTATGTGTTACTCAATATTTTGGTTGGTCTGGAAGTACCAAAAAACATTTGGTATCATTTTGGATGATAATGATAAAGATATCAAACTAATTAAAAAGTCTAGAAATCTAAATCAATCCCCAATTTTTCACAAAGATTTGAATCCTTGATCGATGAAGGAACAACAAATTCTATCTCTGAACCATCAAGGTGAGTTTATATTCTACATAACCAACTAGGTTGACCTGGTCAACCTAGTTGTGTTTTGTTTGTTGTCTAAAACAACTAGGTTGACTTGGTCAACCTATTAGGTTTTCTAGACTCTATTTTCAATAGTGCTAGCTTGACACTCTCAACCTAGTTCTATTTTTATGAATATAGTGTTTCTGCTATACCTTGTTTCAAAGTTGGAATTCACCTTATATGTTAATCACATCTTTCATTTTAGTTTTTGCATGCTTAGAATAATTCACATAGTCTAAATAGGAGGTTTTTAATTAACCACTTAGTTACACTATTTCTATTTTATGCACACATGTCCAAATCACTTAAAATCAAAAAGTATTTTAAAATTTGACTACCAAGGTTAACCTACTTGGATTTAATCACTAATGGTGAAGCCAACTTGATACTTTGGTCAAGTATAAACTATGGTTAATGGTATAATTTTTATAAGCACCTGACATTCTTATCATTATGGTGTGTGAAGTGATGGGGTAGGCCCCAATACCAAGCCTATATCATTGCCACTATAGTCCCTTTCATCTTAAACTCACCTAAAACCATCCATAGATTGATATTTAATACCTTCTTTATAGCTAAATTTCTATCATCTAAAATCATTCTTAAATAATCTAACATTCTAGGTTGATGAATTATGATTTATTTTCCAAGTTGTTTGCTTGCTCTTTGCTCAATTGTGTGTGCAATAACTTACACTAGCTCATATTGGTACAAGATTTTTGGTTTGTGTGCTTCAATTAAATTGACCAACATCAATCTAATTGATTATTTGTTTACTTTCAGACTTCACTTTCTTAGATTAGCTACAAATTATCTTGTTTATTTCCTATATTACTATCAATCCTTTATTTTTTCCTATCTATTATACTAGGTCAATTTGGTTGACCTAGTGCTATCTCAAACCCTATTTTCTACCCCTATTCACTGCACTAGGTTAACCTAGTTGACCTAGTTCTATTTCTTGTTATCTCTAGTTATTAACCTAATTCTCCATCTCTTTAATTTTACATTGTATTCATTTCATTTTAATTATAATGAGGTCTCTTATTAGAGTCTTTTTAGAAAATCTTAATACATTTAGATCCTATATGAGATGTTCATTTCTTCCTTTATTTTCTTCCCAATAAAAACATCACTCTTGGGGATTCTCTTCTCCTCCTTCATCTTCAAATTGTCACATGGTTTAAATAACATCTCAAGATGAATTTTATGGATCCAATCCTTTTTACACCTATGAAGAAACTTCTCAAAATATTCAAACCAATGTAGGAGTGATTGACACAAGTTTACTTAACAATCAAACCAACAACAATTCTTCTAACAATCCTCCTACCAACACCAATTCAAGCAATCTACCACCTGATACAACCCAACTATTATCTCAAGTAATTCAACAAATGAACATTATGCAAAAATCTAATACCAATCAGATGATGTAACTTGAACAACACTTAATAAATGTAACTAATCAACCCCCAATGATTCATCCTCAAGCTAATCCTAACTAAATTTCTCCACCTCTTAGAGATGATTTAGGTAATGTTATTCCTCAACCAATAATGAATAACAAGATGCTCCAAACCATTCAAAATGAGCCTTTATCTCCCTTCATTGTATCTATTGACATTGGTAACATATCACCAACTATAAAATATGATGGGACTAAATACCCCACCTCATTTCTTAAATCCTTTGGTAATCTCTACAAATAATGGATCCAAACTAATAAATTTACCACTACTAAACTCTTAGTTAAAACTTTTAATGGTGATGTATTAGAATGGTATAATCAATTACCTCAATATTCTATTTGGTAACTTGAAGATTTGGTCAATCCTTTAGTTAAAGAATTTCAAAACAATGATATTCTTAAAAATTATCTTATCCATTTCATAAATGCTAAGTAAAATCCTAATGAATTGTGTCATGACTTTATTAAAAAATGGAAATCCCTAGCTCATAAAGTCGGTCACAATATGTCTAATGATAACTTATTCAAACTCTTTACCACTGCTTTAACTCCCACTCTTCAATACAAGGTTATAACCTTTACTCCTCAAAATCTTAATGAATATCTTGACTAAGATAAACAACAAGACTTTCTTATGAATCAATTAGAACATAATTTCAATATTCTTAAAGGACATTTCCAAACATTTAATGCTATCACTAGTAACACTTCTCAAGCCAAATCAGGAGTTGCCAAAAATGGCATTCCCTTACCATCTCACATACCTCCTTTAGTACATCAAATTAGACAACTTTGTACCACCCTGTAAACCTTTCATATATTCTAATGCTCATCCTAAGTGGTATGATCCCAATCTCTTTTGTTGGTTTCATGCTGACATGGGACATTCTCTAGAATCTTGTAGAGGGCTTTCTAAATGTGTTATTTCTTACATTCTTGGTGATTCATTTGACCATGAAAACATGATCAAACATCATTATCAAGAGTACACTAATGCTTCTTAAAAATGACAATCCTCTAAATCTTATACATATAATAACCAAAAATATTCTTCCCATAATCAATCAACTTCCAAGGATGTTTGTGTAATTGATGCCGATTATGATCAATACTTTAACAAATCTCAATATGTCAATATAGCTAAGGTTAACTATCATCTAAAACCTGCCCACAAGATCTTATTACCAATCCTAAAAAAACTTTCTTTGGAGGAACAATTTCATAAAGATACCACCACCATCAATATCAAATTAGAAGCACCTGAGGAACAACTTCTTATTTCTAATCCTCCAACCACATATATTCTTCCAAAGTCTAATGTGTCTTCTAAACCATGTGTCTCTTCTTCTAAATCTCATTATAATTTTATTTAAGAACTTAAATCTATGCCATATAAGATTCTTCTTATGGAGTTAGTTTTCACTTCACCTTATCATCATAAATTCCTTATGCAACAACTCCAAGAGATTGAAGATCTATCTTCCTTAGAGGAAGAACCACCTTATATTGATTCTCAACCAACTAACATTAATACCATCAAATATATGTGTCCTTATTCAAAACCGTCCATTGAATTCCTTAAATAAGATATGATTCATGATGAAATCCTCTTTCATGTTGATGATCCACCTCTCTTCATCAAAAAATTCATTAATACCACCCTCATTCAAAAATTTCAAGTTGATTAAGGTTCTGGTATAAATGTAACCTCTTTATGGCTTCTACAATAACTTGGTTATAATAAATGTCATCTTAAATAAACCTATCTTACTTGTCATGTTTTTGACAAGACTAATCAAAATCCACTTGGTTGTATATGGCTTCCCTTAACCATTGGACCTAAGACCATTTAGACCAAACTCATGGTTCTTGACCTTCCTTTATCTTATAACATATTCCTTGGTCATCCATGAACTCATTAAATGAGGGCCATTACTTCTTCTAGCAATTAATGAATTAAATTTATCCATAATGGAAAATGCTAAAAGCATGAATCCAATCCCAAGCCATGGAGTATCCAATTACCTAATCCTAAATCATAATATCATATTCCTATAATCTCTAAAATTGATAATGATCCTTTACCTAAGTTCATCAATATGAATCTCATTTTAAAAGTTACTCTTGTAAATTCTAATGATGATGAGCCTAATGAATTACAACATACTTGAGACACCACAATATTACCTCTATACATTTCATATTGGCTTCCTCCTTCTCTTTTACCTAGGGATCGTACCATTCCTCTCATGGATGAGATTATTGATTTTCCCCCTCCATGCAAAGCTCAAGATCCATCTTTACCTAAAGATGTTTTTACTTGCAATGATTTTATAGTGGATAAATTGTTTCAAGATCTTCTCATCATGTCTCCTAGAACATTCAGTAATCTTGAGATTTCACCTCTTAGAGATCCTCTTGAATCCTAAGCATGTAAAATTTCTCCTACATATGATGACAACTATATCATGTCCCAAGCTCAATAAAGAGACTTTTATGTCCTACATTATCAAAATACCTTATCCCAAATTCATTCTTTCAATCAAGATGTGTATACCATTTCTATAGCTAAACACTTAGAACCTGAGGGTTATATGCTTCCTATCAATCCTCCTCTTATCAATTACCCTTGGGTGGTAGAATAACTTACACTTTTTGAACCTATGGCACCTTCACCTTATCTACCTCTTTTGGATCCTCCAAACAAATCTACTCCATCTACTTCTTCTACTCCTACAATCACACTTGATGCCAAGGCAACCAATTTTCATTAAATACATTCCAAATATGATCATCATGGTAACCACATTCTATATTTAGAAGTAGATGTTGAGTATTGTGGTCCTCTTCCTACTTTACCTAGTGATGAAGCTATTATTGAATTACTTTATGCCTAATAACCTCAACTCCCCTAACAACATCATAAACTTAGACATTTCAAAACTAAACCTTCTTACTTCAACAATTTACCTCTAGCATTGATCCTAAAACTCACCCAATTTCATCCTTACCTAATGCACCATACCACTTTCAAGAAGGTAATGACATGCTTATTGAAGAAACAACTCGTATTGAATATGGTACTACCTCATGCCCTCAATCGATCATAGTTTCTAAAGAAATTTCACCTTCTGAACATGATAATTTTAGCTTATTTTTTGATAAATATCAAGAGGCATTTGTATGGTATTACCAAGACATGCCTAGCATTGACCCTAGCATAGTGGTCCATAACATCATTACCTATCCTGATGCCAAACTTGTGTGTTAAAAGTAATGCAAATTTCCTCCCAAAGTTACCAACTTATGCCATAAGGAAATCATCAAACTACTCGATGCTAAATTCATTAAACATATGGATTACTCTAAATGGGTTTCCAATATTGTTCTTATTTAGAAAATTTTCACTATAGTCATTCATATTTGCATTGATTTCCATAATCTTAATCTTGCTTGTCCTAAAGACAACTTTCTTTTGCCTTCAATAAATGTTATTGTCAATTATATGGATGAATATGAAATGTTATCTTATGGATGGATTTTTGGGATACAATCATATTCATATAGCTCTTAAGGACCAACATAAGACTAATTTCACCATGGAATGGGGCACCTATTCTTATGTTAAAATTCCCTTTGGTCTCAAAAATGTCAGGGCCACTTACCAATGTTTAATGACTCATATCTTTCATGACCTCATCCATAAAATTATTGAAACATACGTGGATGATCTTATCACCAAATCCAAGCATTGTAAAAACCACCTTTTTGATCTTACTATCATCTTTGACTATCTTCTTAAATATAAAGTTTGACTTAATCCTTTCAAATGTGTTTTTGGAGTTACATCTAGAAAATTATTAGGATTTTTAGTCTCTCTTCATGGAATTAATGTTGATCCAGCCAAGATTAATGTTGTTATCAACATGCCCATTCCTCACTCTATTCCTAACATTCATACCTACATAGGCAAAGTTGGGGTAGTTAGATTATTCATTCTCAAGATGGCTTATCAAATTCACTCTGTTAATTCCCTTCTTAAGAAATGTACAGCCTTGAAATGGATAAATCCATTTCAAAAAGAATTTGACAATATTAAAGAGTCATTACTTCATCCACCTACACTTCATCCTCTTAATGATAAACCTTTAATTCTTTATACTTCTTCCACACCTATTTTAGTTAGGGCAATGCTTTCCCAATAGGATGACATGGGCAAGGAGTTTTCCATCTACTAGATTAGTTGAGGCCTCATTGATTATGAAACATGTTATAAAAAATTTGAGCATGATTATCTTGCTATCTATTTTTCCACTAAAAAGCTTCATCACTACATGCTTTACCAAACCACCTATGTCACCATTCATTCTGACCCCCTTTGTTATTTTTTCTCCAAATAATTTCTTCGAGGAGATATAATTGAAAAGTGGATGGTCTTACTAACAGAATTCAATCTTTGCATTGTCACATAAAAAGCTATCAAAGGGAAAGTCATAGTTGACCAACTTATTACAAATCCTATTTTATCCACTTCATCACTTCAAGATAAACTTCTAGATGATAATATCCTTTATATTGAAGGTCTTAATCAATAAACATCTCTTCAAGACTATTTTCATAGCTTTACTATTGATCTTGAAGTTAATCAACTTGATGAATCTTCCCCTCCCTCAAATACTACTAAATCAAAGGTAGTTATCGAAGAGCTTCCTAAAATTAATGTTGACTTTCATGAGGATACTTGGACCCTCCACTTTGATAGTGATAAATGCCTTCAAGGGGTTGGGGTAGGTTTCATTCTCACTAGTCCTCTTGGTAAGATCATTCCTTTATATTTTTGTTTTAAATTTGATGTCACCAACAACATGGATGATTACAAAGATCTTATCTTAGGTATGAGAGTTGATATTGATTTAGACATATAATACCTTCATGCTTTGGGTAATTCTTAACTAATTTTCCTTTAATTTAGTGGTGCCTATCAATGTAAAAATTAAACCTTATTTCCTATCATCAAATTAAAATCAATCTTGCCAAGGATTTTATCTCTTTTATAATTGAGCCTACTCCTAGAGATCAAAATTCCATTTTTGATTCTCTTGCCTCTTTAGTGTCTCTTTTTCATCCACATCAAGTTCTTTCTAATCCTTTTTTATCATACAAATAATCAAATCCCCATCATCTACTCACACTCCTTATTCACTTATTTTCCACATCGAGGTTGTCACCATCTGACAATGTCCTTGGTATCAATATCTCATCCAAATCTTAGAACATCAAACTTATCCTCTTGACTTGGATTCTCATGAAAAGAAATGTCTTCACAAATAAGCTTTCAAGTACATATTTAGACATAACATCATTTATTATCACAATGCCAAAGGTACCTTGATTTATTATTTCATGCAAGATGAGGTCCCTCCTCTACTTTAATAAGCACATGGGGGCATTTTTGATGGTCATTGTAGTAGACACACTACAACTCACAAATGCCTATGTATGGGTTATTATTGGCCTACTCTAGAAAAGGATGCTATTGAATATACTAATAAGTGTAATCCTTGTCAACTTCATAATGATCTCATTCATTTACCACTAGATAAAATTTAAACTATTGAATCTCCTTGATCATTTTCCATATGGAGATTCAATCTCATTGGTAAACATCCTCATTCCCAAGATGGGACACATATTTATTATCACCACTACTGAATACTTTACAAAGTGGGTAGAAGCCATACCCCTTGTCAATGTTACTGTTCTTACCATATCTAAATTCATTCTAAACTAAATCATTTTCTATTTTAGCATTCCTCATACCATCATTTTTAAAAATGGTGTTAATTTTAAAATAAACATGTTAAAAAACTTTGCACCAAATTTAAGATTAATCACAAATTTTTCACTCCTTGTCATCCATAGTAAAATGGTTGAGCTAAGGCCACTAAAAATATTCTCAATAAAATATTTCAAAATATAATTCATGAAACTTTCACGGATTGGCATATTCATCTTTATCCCACACTTTGGGCCTATCAGACTAGCATTCGTACTGCCACTAGGGCAACTCCATTTTCTCTAGTCTATAGTTTTGAGTCAGTTCTTTCTCTTAAATTTGAGATTCCTTATCTAAGAATATCTCTTCATGGCATCATTCTTGATGAGGAATTGTGTAAAACTCACCTTCATGCTCTTGATCTACTTTATGAACGTCGCCTCTTTGCCTTATAATATAACCACCAATATAAGGCTTGTATTGCCTGACAACATAACAAATGTGTTAAAGTCTATACTTTTAATGTTAGTGATCTATTCCTTAAATTAGAGAACACTCATGATAAAGAAGGTAAATACACATAAAAATGGTGGGGCCCATACTTAGTTAAATATATTCTCAGTCTAAGTACCTACCGCCTTCAAACTAATGAAGGCCATATTTTCATAGAAGCCACCAATGCTCAATTCCTAAAAAAAATACTTTGCCTAATCGTTTCATTCTTATCATGCTTTCTATCTATCTCTATCTAATAATTTTTTTAGGTTACTTCAAAATGGGTCTCTTCCTCTATAGTAGATCCCTCTTATTCATAAACCTTTAGTGCTCCCCTTTTGGTTTCTTGGTTTCTTGATGTACCATAGTCTTCCTTATTTTCTTGCATTTTATCTTATTTTCATTTTATTTGTTTGATAATTTTGATTTATCACCCCTTGGGTTGTTCTTCTCTGAGTTGCTTTGAAATAACATAGTTAGGACCTAGTATCCCTCACAAAACCACAATATTTTACTGACTTTCCTTCTCTTTTTGTTGTTTACCAATGTTGTTTTGGCATCCTTTGGCTTTTTCTTTGTGAGATGATTTGTAAAAATGCTCCCTCACTTTTTCTTTTCTCTTGATTCTTAGCACCCTCGTGGGTCTCTCTTTAATGAGTTTCTTTATAAGACCATGGATAGGACCTAACCCTCCTCATAAAATTACCATTCTTTTTCATGTTTTTGATCCTTGTTCTTAAATTCTAAGCTTTTGCTTCTTTGATAGATGGAATTTGCATAACAATCTATGTTAGCATGTTTTCCTCCATTTCCCTCTTTCTTATGATAAGGAATTGCACCTTTGTTATCATTGTATCCCTCTTTGTGCCCTTCATCACATTTTTTGAAATTTGAAAGAATTCACTTTGTTTAATGTGTCATTCCTCTTGATTTCCCCTTTCTTTCATCTCTGCATTGGATAAAACAAGGTCAAAGTCAAGATAGCACTTTTATTTCACCTAGATTTTTGAGACTTTTAGACCCCATGTTCTTTGCAGTTATCTCTCTTAAAAACCTTATCCCAAAGTTTTCAATTAAAAATCATCTTTAACACCCATGTTTGGTTTTCCAAATTTGTATGGAGGAGGAATATAAAAAGCCATCAAGAAAATTAAAAGTTAAATCATTTAAAACAAAAGGCAATGATATCTAAAAGGAAACATATAAATCTCAAAATTCAAATCATACCAAAAATACATGATTACAAGAACATCTCCTATATCCAATCGAAGCTCAAACTCCATAGTTGGATTCACATAGAGCTAAAGTCCTTTGGGGTATGATAGGCTAGTAGATTGGAATAGGGGAATTTAAAAAACAAATATGGTACTACCTACTTTCTCATGCAAGTACCCAATCTTTGTAGTAGTTTGATGGCTCTATAATGGGTCTTGAAGAGTAGGGAACATGTCATGGGGAGGTAGGTCCATTTTAATTTTCATGCATATAACCTTCATGGGATGATCTATATACTCCATTTGTTGACCCAAGACGTTTGTAGCTAAGAGAAGTTATTTAGAGTCCCTAAAGTTAACATTCCTCTTATTTTGGCAAACCAAATTTAAGTGTCTTGGCTTTGATAAAGAGTTTTTCTACCTTGGTTTTTCCTTCATTCTCCCCTTCACCCATTTCATTTTCCCCCCTTGACAGCCAAATTGTGATTCTAAATCTATTTTCCTTCTTCTTTAAATTCCTTCTTCTTCATTTATTAAAAACATGCTAACACTACTTTATTTTAGTTTTATCTATCTTTAGACAAAAAAAAACATGTTATAGAAACTTGGGATCATATTCTTCACTTTATTTTGCACTTGATAGACTTACTTTACTTTATTTTTTTCATTTATCATGATTTTATTGTCCTACTATTACAAACACCTAAGTTCATACCCTTTTTCCATTATTGAGTGAGATATGGTTTGTTAATGCTCACTCATCAATGTTGGTTTACCTTTTATGCATTACCTTTTTCAATTGTTGAGTGAGATTTGGATTGTTACTACTCACTCATCAATCTTGTTTTACCATTGTGTTTTTCCTTTTACCATTAATTTATCTTGCTTATCATTCCTTTTTAGACATGTATCCTTGGTTTGATTTGGTGAGTTTGTCTTTTCTTACTTTAGGTTTACTTGTTTGAGTTTTTTAGTCTCTAGTAGCCTTGGTTTTTTGGTTACTTGATTTACTCTTGTTTGACTTGGAAATTTGGTCTAACATAGCACTTGTCACCTAGCTTGCCAAATTCCCAAGTACGTCTTGCCCACATAGCACTAATTATCTTAGATTTTCTTGTGTTTGTTTATTTTTTCCATTTAGTTTTTTATTTTTGGGTTTTTCCAAAGTATCATTTATGCCCTACACAATCAAAAATAAAAACACAACTAATGACCATCTCGTGATAAAAGGTAAGTCAAGGTACACATCAATTTTACCTTTTTTTTAGTTATTTACTTTTTAGATTTGTTTTCCTTTTAGTTATTTTATGTTTTTTAAAATAGTGCAACTTTTTAAAGCATCATTATTATGTGTGTCCTTATGTTCTTTCTTGAAACACCATCCCCTATTACACCTTAGTGACACATGATGAGATTTGAGTGGGGCATATGTATACACATAATAGTTTTAACTTTTTTTAAATACTGATGCTTTACATCTTGTAGAAACCCATCCTAACCCAATATATCTAAGTGCATACCTTAAGAGGTGCATCAGGAAAGGGGTGGATAGGCCTTTAGTGCTTCATAGGATTTTTGTCCCTTTTTACGACATTATTCCCAATCCATTCAACTCTTAAAACCTTTCCCTAAGCTATTTCTCCTCCCTTACACATTCTTCTAGTCTTTTCCTCTTTTTATCCTTACTTTATACCCTTTTTACCTATTAAGTACACTAGGTTAATTTGGTTGACCTAGTGTATTTTGGGGTCACTTTAGCTCTTTTGAATTGTTTACTTTTCGACCGACCTAGCATAGACTTTAGGCATTAGCTCGACAATGTACTAGATCGACCTAGTCAACCTAGCACATCTGACATGTTTAAATTATTTTTGGGTTAGACACTCCTATATATGCAAGGTCATTTCAGTCATTTATAAGGATATTTAATAAAGATTTATTATTCATTTGTGCTTCTTCACAATCTACTCTTCCACCATTCTACTTGAGGAGTCTTAGCTTAGGTTTCTTATTTGGAGAATCTAGTCTTATCGATAGGTCTTGGATGATTTGGCCTAACAAAGTGATCCTTACAAACCAAAATAATCTCTTACAAATTCATAGTGTCTAAGGGAGAAATTGAATCATGATGAGTTCACATTTAGGTAATTATATTCTAAATTTGTTCTCCTCTCTTTTAGTAGATAGAAGTAGCATAAGTGTTGGCTCAAATAATATTACTATTCATATTCTATGTATTAGGGTGTTACTCATACTTACTTTATTTGAATTTACCTATACATATTTTTCTTTTCATCTAATCCCTCACATTGTGCCACAAACTTTGGTGCAAACTAGATTAGTTTACTTTCTTTTTATTAGAATAGTTTACTTTCTTGTTTATTACATAAGTGAACATAAAATCATAGGACTCTTTTAAGTTTGTTGTGTGATTGTGTAAGACTATAGGCTTTAGAATCCTTCCTAACATGATGTGTTATGAAAAGTGATATAAGTGATCCCTTAATCGAGTTTAGTCGATCCCCATATTAGTCATGCTCCTACTTAATAAGTGTATACCCAATTGGAAGTGTAGGTTTGATTTATCTTATTCGATATAGGATTAATCCATCATGTATCATGCAGTTATGATTACATATAGAATCATTAGGATAAAGCCATGTTTACACTTAAAAAATAGTAATTTCCTAAGACAAAGTTTACAGCCAAAGATGATTGTCTGAAGATCAAATATTTTACCAAATCCTAAAACCTAAATAATCTAGTTCCCAAACTTTGTTAGAAAGTCATAATATCTAAAAATACAAAAATAAGAGCTTTATTGCAAAAAAATCAAAAGGCTTTCTAGGTAGAGCTGATTATGGTAATCTACACTAGGGCTATAGATACTTGGTTGGTAGTGAAACAAGGCCTTGAGTGGACCCAAAGTTATATTTTTTAGGGCTATGGACACCTAGATGGTATTAGAGCAATGCCCAAGCCTTTTCTAAGCTAAATCATGATTCTTAATAAATATCCAAATATGTTGTAAGTCAACGTTAATGGTTAAGGTCATGAATCTAGAAGTTGTTCTCTAAATCCTATGGTAATTAGTAAGTGGAGTCAAAGAACACACATAACATAGCTATGTATTGATGTTGTATCCCAATTCTACATGTGTAATATTTTTTCTAACCATGAACTGATATTAATAATGGTGCATGATCAAGTAGAACAAGTAACCTAGTTATTAGTCTAAACTAGAGTTTCTGAATTCTAACATATCATTATGTTTCCCTTAAAAGTTTTCAATTTTTAAGGTCAAAATACACCCATTCCTAAAAAATGGGGACCCTTGTTTCAAATTGTGTATATATGTACCTTAAATTTGAAAAATCACTTGATTAGAGTACCACTAGCATGTTTACTCATTGTCTTTCTTTAAATATCATCCACACATAGTTCTCATTTGCATTAATTTACATGTTTTCAAGTGATCATGGTTTTTACCCTTCTAGTGTTACTAATGATTGTTTACTATGTTTTTTTTATTTTAGGTTTAATGGAATCTCATTTGGGAATGAACATGCTTAGGGTTTTATGCTTAATGTTAAATTGATCTTTTACTAGCCTTTCATTTGTCAAAGATTAATTGAATCTATTTTTAAAAACTATAGTATAATTATTTTAAACTATGTCCCTTTTGAATTAAATTAAAATTATGTGGGAGAAATTTACATAGGAACAATTAATTAAACCATAGACTTAACTTATTTTTTATCCTAAGGCTTAGTCATGTTTATTAACATGACCAAACCTTAGTCTAAAATTTTTATGGTTGGTCTCTTTATTTTCTTGAGCCCCCTTGGTCCCTTTTATTTCCACTTGATCTAACTAAATACAAGGCCCCTTTTCTAATTCTCTAAGCCTTATCATAAGACTTTATGCCATGTCTTTTATTATGTGTGGGAGACAACAACTGGTCTAAACTTTTCTAGACTATTGAAGAACAACCAATCATTACCAAAAAGAGGAGAAAAGAATGGATGCCTAAGGATCATTAGGTGGAGCACAAATAGAAACCCCAACTCCAAAATTGACTCAATAATTAGTGGGGTTAAATTTAATCTAGAAACCACCATCTTGGAAAGAGTGACATAAAAGAAGCCATGATTGCTAGAGAAGAAGTCACCTTTCATAAAATGGAGCCATTCACTATATTAACTCCAGTAGAAAGATAGAGGCTTGGTAAGGTTACTATCTTTAAAAAATGACCCATTGAATTTGGCTCAAGCACAATATGATAAATTTTAGGCTATCATCAAAGACATGATATAATAATAGAAAAATTTAGAAGAGTCTTCCATCTTGTCAATCCAAGAAGATAGATTCAAGTAGGCTTTGGAAAGGGTAGATAGAGATCTCAAGAGCCTAGTGAGTCAATAAAGAGAATTTTTCATGATACCTATTATTTATCTCCAGCTAATTAATGAAAAACATTATAGAATGAAGATCCTACAAGGAAGGTAGAAAGCTACAACAACACCAGGGTTCTAAAGTTAGTTAGACTAGGAATATTCTTTTGTAACTAGCATTGTAGGCTATTTTAAAAGGGAATATTCCTCTGTAAAGGCATGTGAATTTGTAAAGTACATTGTCTATAGATTAGTATATTATAAAGCATCATTTTTTATAGAATTTAATAGAAAGGATAACTTCCTTATACACATGTAAAAATGTGATTTGTCATTATTGATCGACATACCTCATGAATTGCCTATATAAAGAGGTATTTCCAATTGTAAGAGGAGAGGGTTTTTAGAACAAAAAATTATTTGCAACTTTAGAGCAAATTAATATAAGAAAGGAGTTATTTAAAGTTTTTCCATTTTTTCTATGTGAATTAATATCATGGTTTCTCTCTTAATTATTTGGTTTCAACTTCAAATTTGAATGGTTCTTATGAATTCTAGATATACATATTTAAATTCAAAGTTTCTAATTTGTGCTAATGTTGGATTAGTTGAAATTTCTTAGGTTTAATTCACTATATTTTCTCTTCTTGCATTTGGGCTAATGTTATTTGATTACATGGGTAAAATTCTTAAGGTGAATCTTGTTCTTATTTGCATCCTTTCATACATTCCTAAGATGTTTTCCTGATGTGTGATAGGATTTGAGCTTATGCTACTTCTTGTTTCACATTGATTAAATGCATGTTCAGATAAAATTGGAAATTTGTCATAATGTTTGAATCAAAGATCAACAACACTTCTCTTTTCTACCTTGCCCTTCCTTTTGTTTCTTTTTTATCAATTCACCTTAGATTAGCTTCATTGTGAATATTCATCTTAGTTTAGCTTTAGGATTATTTTAAACATAATTCACTTTAAATAGCATAGATCATATTCAAAATCAAATATTAACTATTAAGCCATGGTGGCTCCCAACCACTAACTGATATAAATTTGTGGAACAATTCATTTACTCTTCCTTTATTCCATCAAAGATAATAATATTATCACAACATGAAATTTATGCAATGGAATCTCTAAGTTTAGAAATAAGAAGTGTTTATCAAACACTATAGACCACCTATGATACATATTTAGGCATCAACATCTATGTCCACTACTATCAATATACAATGAATAAGTAATTATAGCTCATCATGATAATATTTAAATAATAAATACAATATAGTATAATGTACATATATAAGATACATAACTCCCTAGAGCATAGTATCTTGAACTCTAATATCTATGGCAATCTCAAGTGTCATTTCCAAGTAAGTTCTGTTATGGGAGGGATAGCATCATTTGATCTCTTTTCCATACCAACCATGGACCAATGATTATCTAGACTAATCCAATTAGGGAATGTCCCTCCCTTCATAGATGAGTAGATAGTGATGAAATGAGAATATAGAGAGACAAGCTAGTACCTATGTGTTATATAATTTCTAAAACTAAACATGAGGTGTATCATAGAAGCTCATTTGATTTCAAGATATCACACAAACATGTAAATCATACTCATGAAATGATAATGTCTCACTAAATATTACTTTGGTTAAATTTTTCAAATAAAAAATATATTTATCTATAGATCAGTCAAAATTCATACACACCACTTGATCAGATTACCTTCATTGAGCATTATGATGGTAGTAAGCCAGTGAAATCTATCTCACTACTTAGTATCAGTAATGCAATTTTATTAACATAATATAACCAAAAGATTCATACCATTTACATCCTACTAGTAATAATATCACATAATATGCTAAGCATAGGATTATAAAAAAACATTCATTTATTCTATGAAATGTAAGAATGAATCTCAAATTATTATCTATCCCATAATAGAAATAATAAAAATAGTTTATACCACCCAGGTAAAATACACATTTAACTATA
>JARHVA010005607.1:620000-672500 GCA_037957365.1 Torreya grandis | reverse complement strand
AGATCTGTAAGTAGTTTTGAAGATGCTATAAATGAGATATGAAGATGAGAATGATTTGAAGAACACTTGACAGTGTTTGAGTATGAGATAGATTGTTTGAGGTTGTACATGAGGTGTTGAGGACCTTATAATTGATTAAAAGGTTAACTTTGAATATCTATGCACATAGTTTTGAAGACACTTTAGTCATGATAAAATGATATTTAAATATAACTTAAGTATTTTTGTTGAAATTATGAAGAAGAATGAGTGTATGAAGTTGCTTGATCATACATACGATACATTGAAGCACATCAGAGTTTCAAGGTAAAGCTTACAAGGTGGCTATAAGGTCAGATTCAAGGCCTAATAAGAATTGTAAGTCAAGGTTTAGAAAGCAAGAAGAGATATGGTGGCTAGATGAGGTAACATGATTAGTTTTCATGACATGAATGAGCAAGTGAGCATCGACAGAGGCGATTCATGCTTTTTTAAGTATGTGTATGAAGTTTTAGAGTAAGGTTTGTAAGAAAAAGGCTTGAAAAGTATTTCAAGGTTTACTGAGTGGACATAATGAAGAGTTATTTACCTAAGAAGGTTTTATCAGTACTCATTCACACATGAAAATATAGATGAGAACCTAACCTATTCATGGTAGATGAGGAAGGATTATAGCTCATAGTTCCAATCATTGGTTTTTAGAAAGAGGAACTAGGTTTTATGAATGATCATTAAGATTGAAAGGTAGTCTAAACCCTCATAAAACCTTAAAAGTGACCTGATGTTGAAGATATTATTCTAAAGAGCTTATAATAGTTTGATATGATTAGGCAAGTGATTGGAAGTTAAATTTAACTCTCCTAGACATCTCTAGGCATGATTGGTTTCTCAGGTGAGTGAGCATACCCTACATAAAAGTGCTTCTGTTTCATAAATTTATTATATAAGATAGAGTTGATCGAGTCAAATTTTATAATTTAATGAAGATCAAAATGTGAGAATTTTAGTTTTTGTTAATTATAATTCTTAGATAGGTTCCAGATCTTAGGTATGAAATATTGGTAATCCAAGTTGGCCAATCACTAATAGACCTAGTGGTGCAGATAGTAAGGAAATCATTCAAAAGTGAAAAGATATTTCTTGATGTATTTTCATGTAAGATTGATGAATTTATAAACATGATTATGTTTTTTGGGTCTTGAATTATATACACATTATTTTTAGAAGATTGAAAGTATGTATAATAGGTTGTAACATTGAATCCAAAATGGCTTATCCAATTAAGTAGAGTTTGTGAGAGAGAAGGTCAGAAGAGTGGTCTATAAGACCAATAGTTTTCATTAGATATCATGATTTAATTGATTGAGGTTTCTATAAGGATGTTATAATATATTATTCATGAATTAAAATCCCTTGAATTTATTCAATTATATGTCAAATGTTCATGTTTTTTACTATGTTTTAAAGATAATTGGCAGTTCTAAGTGAACATCTTACAGAGAAGTGTTTAAGCCTGTTTACCCTGAGTTGAACATTAGATAAAGTTTTTCATGACCTTGAGGTCATGATGTTCCTAAATATGTAATATTTTCCATGGTTATTTGGAAAAATTGAGTATATGCCTCAATTGTTCAATATGGAGTTTATGTATATGCATAGGCCTTTTATAAGCAAAAATTTTAGAAAGGGTTCAAGTGGTGATTGGACCTAAAAGGTATTGTGGACCTAAATTAAAGTTTTCTAAGGTATATTAGAGTTTAATATGACTTTTTCCTACCGTGTGAGATTTTTGGATATGCTTTAATAAAGATCAAATGGTAACGTGTTGTTAAGAAGGCCTTTTAAGTCTCCATAAGCCTAAAAGAGGAGTGAGAGCTAATTGATGTATGGCCAACCTATTATAGTGATTGATTAATTATTAAGGCATGTTATTTTTAAATTTTTAAATACCTATTCATGTCTTACCTAAGTTATATGAATATGTAGCTGACTAAGAAGGATATGATCAAATGACTTGTATAAAATCAATGTAGTATAGGTCTATTTGGTATGCTTATAAGATGCTAAGTGTGGGATAGGAAAAGAGGATAAGTGAGTGATATAAATCATTTGAGAGTATAAAGAGGTCATTCAAACCATTATATAAGTTTCATTTATATCTAAAAAAGGTTATGCATATGAATATCAAGGTTAAAAGACTTAATTAAGCCATGAAGAGGGCTAGTTAAGCAAAGAGGGTTAATGGTTAGTTGAGAAGGACTGAAGTGAGAAAAGAGATGAAGGATTAGATAATAATATATTGTAAAAATAAAAAGGTTTTTTAAGGTGATCAAAAAATCATGTGGATAAGTTGGTGTTGAGTCATCTATGGGGTTGGTGCCTCCTTGCAAGTGGGTTCTTGCTAAAGCCTAGTTGAGTTGGTGTTGAGCTAGTTAGGGTTGGTGTTCCATGTGGATTTGGTGATTCACTAAATATTTATGTTTATCTTATAAGACTATAGTACATTTGCTTCATTAGTGGGTTTTCTTCCCCTAGATGGTTTCCAATGTATATGTTATGTTCATATGTTTTATGCTCTTATGATGTGATGATGCTTATGCTTACTAAGATTTACATACTTGTGATAATGATTCATGTATTATTAAGTGTAATTAAATGAATTATTTTTTAAGATTGATTCAACCTCCCTCTTAGTCATCATATTTCTAATAAATGGTATCAAATTAGGTTCTTTAGATTACGATTGAAAGACTAAAGGAGATCCTAAGAAGCAAGGATGACTAGTCAGTAAGTTTAAAGTGGTTTCTCTACCAGTAAGGCTTGATTATTCAATAAATCTAACTATGAATTTGGAATATTAAAATAAATATATATTTGATGTTATAGGGACATGATATTTGGTAGTCAATTATGGATGGGTATATTATACCTTCAATTTCATTGACAGATGCAGTAGGTAAGAAGGCTAGTGAAAATAACTCCAAGGTAATGAATGCCATTCTATGTGGCCTATCAAAGGTAGATCTTGTAAATGTAATGAATTTTGTTTCATCTAAAGACACATGAGACAAATTGAAGACCATACATGAAGGAGACACCAAGGTAAAAATGGCCAATTTGTAGACCCATAGAAGATAATTTTAAAGTCTAAAGATGCATTAAGATGAAATTATTACATCTTACTTGTTGAAGGTTGATAAAGTTATCAATATCATAAGCATATTGGGATAAGAATTCAAAGAGTCTACTATTTCCCAAAAGATATTGAGATCAATCACTCTTAAGTTTGAATCTAAAGTGTTTGAATTAGAAGAGATGAAAGATTTGGACAAGTTAGAGATGGATGGGCTTCATGGCATCTTTAATGCCTATGAGATGAGAAAAAATGAAGGAAAACATCTCAAGAAAGAAGCATCTTTCAAGGTTGAAAAGAAGTTAAAGACCAAGAAGGTCAAAGATGAGGTATGATCATATATTTAGGATGAAGAATCGATTTCCATGTTTGATAGAAATCTAAGAACAAGTTTAGGTAAGTACAAAGGTAAGTTGTCATTCAAGTGTTTCAAGTGTGGAGAAATTAGACATTTTGAAAATAAGTGTCCTCATAAGTAGAAGACTGAGGATGATGATATAGACAATAAATCCTATAGGTCTAATAAGAGAAAGAATATTTTTATATATTATGAAGGTGAGAAGAATTCATTTATGAACACAAAGAGATTTTATACCAAATAATATATCTCATCTAATGTGAGTAATTTAGACACATCTAATAGTGAAGATGATAGTAATGAATGTGAACACGACAATAACGAAACTTTGTTCATAGACATAAAATTAGATAATGAGGGTTGTTTGAATAGGAAAGGCCTTATGATTAAAATAAAATCAAATTAATAAGTATACTATGATAATGAAGAAGGAGAATCAGAAGTGGATCTTGAGGTAGAGCTAGTAAGTTCCCTAGAAGAGTTGAAGATTATGAAGAAGAAAAATAAGAAAATGAAGTCATCAATTTAGGACTATGAGGAGAAGATTAGATTATTAGAAGAAATATTGAACAACACTTCCAAGTATGAAGAGATCATCCAAAAAGTTGAAACCCAAATAGATATTATGGCAGCAAGCCTAAAGGCTAAAGAGGAAGGTTGCAATATATATGAAACAAAAATAGAATCTCTAAAAGCTGAGTTAGATCAAGCATCTAGAAAGGTGAAAATATTTATGAAATTTTAAAATAGCATTGACGCTCTAGATGATATTTTAAGTAGTCAAAAGTCTACAAGTGACAAGACAGGTTTTGGATTCAAAGAAGATCAAAATAATGCACCTCAAATCAAGGTGAAGACTATTGAAGACAAAAAGGTCAACATGAAAAGACCTATCAGATAACCCAATGCTATAAGGTATGCTAGTTCTTTTAATGGTTACTATTTTACATGCAGTAAATTTGGTCATAGAGCAAGAGAATGTAGAATATCCTCCAAGAATGAGTACTCATGGAACTATGGAATAAGAAGCAATTGGTCAAAGAGAGATCATAGTCATCATCACTCAGATGGTATGTATAAGGTGGTCTATTATAGATATCATAATAATGGACACATTACAAGATTTTGTCCTAACAAAATTAGAAGGGCATTTAGTCAAGACAAAAAATTTCATAGTCATGACACTAATAAATGTATCAAGAATTTAGACTCTGTACATAAGGTAAAGATGGAGTAAAATACTAAAGAATAAGATTCTATGAAATCTCAACGTATAGATTATGGTTGCTCAAGTCACATGTCAAGAGATAAAGAAGTTTTTGCTTATCATATGATTGATAAAATAAGTAAGAATGAAGAGATGACTAAGAAGAAGAAGGATGACAAGATGATTCATGATCAACTCATAAACCAAGGTTGAATGTTTGATACTATAGAACACAAATCAGAAGTGAAGGAATATCAAGAACACTTATTATTTTCATGTGTTCGTAAGGTAGTCAAATAAAATAAGGATGATAAGGTGGATGATGAAAAGGTCAAATCAAAGTTCAAGCCTAAGTTGATAGTCAAGTTTAGAAGAATGTTGAAGAATATTCAATTTTCTAAAGATATGGAAATCTAGGAATCTCCTGAGTTCATATTGTTTTAAATGCCCTATGAAAAAGGGGTGGCTCTATTAAGCTTCATGGAGACATTCTTCTATCATTAGAAGCATGAGGGTTAAAAAAAAAATTTCTTTTGAGAAATTATAGGTTATATATGTTGTAATTAAGGAGATGTAGATGGATATTATCTATAAATATGTTGATAGCTCTATGGTTTGAAGTAGCAGCATGATGAGAGATCTAAGACTATAATCAGGTATTTAAAGTCAAAGTGTAGAAAAATTGGTATATAAAAGGTAAGCTTCTAAGATCTATTTATTATGAGAAATTGATCTAGATCTATGAATACAAAGGGAGAGTCCCTATTCCTATATTTGCAATCTAGTATGGATAGCCTCATGTGTGTTCAAGAGTTTATTCTTCTTCAGCCATGTAAATAAAGGTATGTGATCTTGAGTTAGTAGTTCTTATAAAATAAGGTATGTTTGGTCTAAGGGGGAGATTGGTAGCTTTATTTTCTGTGTCAAGAAAGTGAATGATTTTTGATATACATGGATATAAGGAGAGATTATGTTTGAGATGATTCATAGACTTTATTTTTTGAGATTTTGATGAATCAACTAGGAGAGTGACCTGATTAAGAAGCTTCTAAAAATGGTTGTCATAGTTTATGAAGACTATGTATCATCTAATGTCTTTGAGAGATAGTTTATATTCACAGGGAAAAGAGTATGATTTTAATAGTTGTAGATGGTCTTTGATGTCTACTGCTAACAGAAGCATGGTGTATGCTTGGTTTGAGGTGGAGCTATTCAAATTATTAACTAAGCATGATCTGTGTTGAAGTAGTCTTATAATCTAAGATCATTCTAAAAGAGATGATAGTTGTGGAAGACCATTTACATTAATGTCAAAGGGGTATAAATATTAGAAAAGGAAAGAAAAGGGAACATAATTCAAAGATCATAAAAGGCAAGAAAAGGGAGCATAAAGAAAGAGGCAAGATTAGAAAGTGAGAGAAGAAGTAAAAACAAGAACTAAGAGATGATTGCCATCAAGAGTAATTTACATAGTTTTTTGAGTATATTTTCCATCAATGACAAAGAGGGAGATTGCTAAACAATGTCATTGATTGAGGAGATTATTGAGCATTATCATTGAGTGTTGAGATTTGATATTTAATGTCATCATTGATGTCAAAGGTTCTTATGAATATACATGGTTCTTTCATTGATGTCAATCTAATATCATTTATGTCAAAGGTTATTGTGAAGATACTTGGTCAATAAATCCTTGAGGTTAGTAAAAAAAGTGTAAATCATCTTTTAATGCTTTGTCTAGACCTTGTGAGATGGAATTTGTAGGTGGCATGATGAAATAGTGATCATCAAACAAGAAACTATGTGCTCTAAAGATTTGTAATTAGTTTTGAAGATGATTTAAATGAGATACGAAGATGAAAACACTCTGAAGAACACTTAACCATGTTTGAGCATGAGATATTTTTTGAGGTTGTACATGAGGTGTTGAAGAACTTTAAATTGATTAGAAGGTTAGCTCTGAAGATCTATGTATGCATCTCTGAAGATACTTCAGTCAAGCTTGAAAGATCTATAAGTAGCTCTAAATTAGTTTTATTGAAGTTTTGAAGAAGAGTGAGTGTATGAAGTTTCTTTATCATACACAAAATACATTGAAACAAGATGAGTTTCAAGGTGAAGCTTACAGGCTGGCTAGAAGGTCAGATTCAAGGCCTAGTAAGACTTACAATTCAAGGCTTAGAAATTATGAAGAGAGATGGTGGCTAGAGGAGGTAACATGATTAGTTTACATGACATGAATGAGTAGTTGAACATTGACAGAGGTGAATCAAGTTTTTTTAAGTATGTGCATGAAGTTTTAGATCAAGGTTTGCAAGAAAAAGGCTTGAAAAGTATTTCAAGGTTTCTCAAGTGCATCGAATGAAGATTTGTCTACTCGGGAAGGTTTTCTTAGTAATAATTGGAAAGTGAAACATCTAAATGAGAAATTAAATTATTCATGGTAGATGAGGAAGGGTTCTATGTCAAATTTCCAAGCATTATTTTATGGAAAGAGGAGTTAAGTTTTATAAATGATCATTAAGACTAGAAGGTAGTCTAAACCCTCATAAAACCCTAATAATGAATTGATGTTGAAGATATTATTATAAAGAGATAATAATGGCTTGATATGATCAAAAAATTGATTAGAGATTGAATTAAATTCTTTCAGACATCTCTAGGCATGATTGGTTTCTCAGGTGAGTGAGTAGACACTACAAAAAAGTGTTTATCTTTTTGATATTTTTGTAGAAGATAGAGTTGACCATGTCAAAGTTGTTAAGTGGAAGAAGATAAAAGTGTGAGACATTTAGTTGTTTTTCATGAATATTTTTGGATAGGTTATAGATCTCAAGTGTGTAAGATTAGTGATCCAAGTTGGCTAGTAGCTATCAGACCTAGTGGTGTAGACAGTAAAGAAATCAATCAAAAGTAAAATGTTGCTTCTTAATGTATTTTAATGTAAGAGTGATGCATTGAAATGAGTTATGATGTTTTTTAGGTCTTGAATTATCTATACATTATTTTAGTAATCTTGGAAGTTAGTATAAGAGGTTGGACCATTGAATCCAAAATGGCTTATCTGACTAAGTAGAGTCTGCGAGAGAGAAGGTCAGAAGATTGGTATTTATGACCAATAGTATTTATTAGATCTCATTATCTGATTAATTGAGGTTGATATAATAATATTATAAGATCATATTCATGTATTTAAATCCCTTGAATGTATTTAATTATATGTCAAATTTTCATGTTTCCTTGACTCTATTTTGGAAACAGTTGGTAGTTCTGAGTGAACATCTTATAAAGAAGTGTTTGAGCCTGTTTACCTCATTTAAAGAATCAAATGAATTTTATGATGACCTAAAAGTCATGAGGTTAATGGATATTTAATTTTTATCCATGATTGTTCAACAAAATTGATTATATGCCTTAGTTTTTCAAGATAGAGTTTGTGTATATGCACATGCCTTTTATAAGCAAAAATTTGAGAAAGGGTTCAAGTGGTGATTGGACCTAAAAGGTATTTTGGACCTAAATTAAAGTTGGATAAGGTCTATTAGAGTGATATATTAATTTTTCCTAGTATGTGAGGTGTTTATATATTCTTCAATAAATATCAAAGGGTAATGTGTTGTTAAGAAGGCCTTTTAGGTCTCCATAATCCTAAAAGAGGAGTAAGAGATAATTGATGTATGGCCAACCTATTGTAGTGATTGATTCATAATTAAGGAATGTTATTTTTTATATGCAAATACCTATTCATGGTTGACCTAATTTATTTGAATATGTGGCTGACTAAGAAGGATATGATCGAGTGACTTGTATAAAAGCAAGGTAGTATAGGCCTATTTGGTATGCTTGGAAGATGCTAAGTGTGGGAGAGCAGAAGAGGATAAGTGAATGATATAAATAATTTGAAATTATAAGGAGGTCATGTATATCATTATATTATTATCATTAATATCTAATAGAGGTTCTACATATAAATATCAAAGTCAACATACATAATGAAGAGGGCTAATTGAGTGAAGAAGGATGAAGGTTAGTTGAGAGGGACTGAAGTGAGTGAAGAGCTGGAGGAGTATGTCATCTTCTATAATAGAAACAATAATGGTTTTTAAATATGATCAAATAATTAGGTGTCTAAGTTGATGCTGAGTCATCTAGGGGTTGGTCCCTCCTTGAAAGTGGGTGCTTGTTAAAGCCTAGTTGAGTTGGTGATGAGCTAGTTGGGGTTGGTGCTCCATATGGATTTTGTGCTTCACTAAATATTGATGTTTGAATTATAGGAATATATTCCATTTTTTCATTAGTGGGTTTTGTACCCCTAAATGGTTTCCCACATAAATGTTGTGTTCATGTGTTTTATGCTCTTATGATGTGATGCTTAGGCTTGTTAAGATTTGCATGCTTATGATAATGATTCGTGTATGGTTAAGTGGAATTAAATGAAATATTTTTTGAAGATTGATTCACCCCCCCCCCCTCATTCATCTTATTTCCAATAGAAACTTGCCTCTTCTCTCTCTTTTTTATTCCATTCATGTATAGATTTTATTTAAAGCTCTCTTTTTATTTTTCTTTCTCTATGATTTTCCTTTGTTTCTACATTTATTAGAGCATATTTACTAAATTATATATATATATAAATATATAAATATTCAATAATTAATTTAGCACCTTAAATGTTAAAATGGTTTAATGATAAGTCTATTAATCAATAACCTTGAATTTTCATTAATTACGCAAATCACATTACTAAAATCATTTAATGGTCATACATGCAATCACACAAGACAAATTCCACAAAATCATTAAACTATGCTAGAAACCATGTTAAACTATCTAATGCAAAGAATATAAAAACATATTATGCTAACCATTCATTATAAGTCCAACATGTGCTAGCTATTATGGTGTGTGCAGGGTTCTAGTTGGTTTGTCTTCCATCCTCTAACATCTTAGTCTACATCACGTTCTTTGATGATGCTCTCCCTCCATCATGTTGGGTGAATATTTTGTCAATCAACATACTGATGAGAAAAATAGGTCTGATCAACCATAGCAAGGAAGATTGGTCAGCCAAATGTGCAGGTTTACCACATAAAAAGAGGACAAATATCTCCTCTCATCAAGGGGAGGTTCCCTATAAGTATGAAGGGGTTATATATATATGCTAATCTACTATAAATAATTTGAAAATAACACTCAGGGGTAGGATAACACCATCCATCTCTCTTTTTTCAAAGATGGTGTTGACCAATCAAAGGATGAATCCTAATGAAATGATAGAAGGCACTCCTCTTCTTTCAGAAGTGCAGACAACAAGAACCTTTCAAGTAGTGACAAGTAACTGTAATAGTATCCAGTAACACAATAGGATGCAATGTAGCACAAAGTCTCCACCTCAACTGCCAAAGAGTGAAATACGAATGATAATGAGGGCACAAATTCATCCCAAGATCCTTTACATAGAAATAAAAAATAGACAAACTAAAGACAATTGTGGCAGCATAAAGTCTCTCCACAGCTGGCTTCAAGACACCTTCTTGATTACTTTCACTAATTCTACTTATTTAATTAAATGGACAAAAAATGTATTAAGGAAATAGACATAAGAACAATTTCCCCAACAACCAAGCTATTATAGCACAAAGTCTAAAAAGTCACTTGTTTTCTTATTCAAATAACAAAATATGATCAACAATCTGAGCTCAAAGTCTCAGTAATGCCTTTCAATTTGGGCAGAGTTTTGTTTTTGATAACAGAGAGATCTCCCTAAAATGATAAGAGATAGTCCTATATATAGTGCTCTAAGAAAGACTTGGGTGCTTTGTTTCACAAAAATGATGGCCTATGATGCATTCAATTAATTCAATACATTTTAAATTTTATCCATGGGCTATCTAGAATTAGGCATCAATTTTAAATATGGGCCATTTGATGTGTTTCCTAATGTGTGCACAACTATTCGCTTTACTCAATCCAGAAAAATAGGCCACGCCATTGAATGTTTGCGCTCTTTGATGTCCATCTGGTGGGCTACTTTACCTTCTAGAAACATATCCCATGCATGGATATTTTTGTTCTTTCTCCATTGTTCCCCCTTTCCTTGTTATATTTTGTCCTTATCTATGCGATCTAAGCTCTCGAGCTATCTCTTTGGCCGGTCACTGAATTTGTTTATAGGGTCTGCACCGTATTGTGTTTTTATATTGGGAGTGTTCCATCTTTGACATCTATAACAGTCTGCTACTTTGAAACATTACCAGCTTATAGAAAATGGGACCCACAACATTTCTTGCCCGAGTAGCTTCAAAAGGGGAATGGGGACAAGTGGCACTTTCCATTGTGAAATAGGTGAGGATACTTGGTAGTATCCATTTAACTTATAGAAGCTTAAGATATCTTTTGAGAGTCCTACAGAAGATGACACATGGCATCTTGTGCTGAGCTTTTAGAAACACTATAGAAACATGTGGGACTCATTTAGATTCATATAGATGATGACACTTGGTATGCTCTGCTTACCTTGGCAACTCACTCAGGGCCTACCACAGTCCTTACTCAATAATGAAACAAAATGAAGAAATGGCAGATGTTGACACTTGGCACTTTTCATCAAGTTTTATAAGGGACACGTGGTGACTTCCACTATATTTAGAAAAACACATTAAAACCTTCTACAATTGCCACTTGGTGCCCTCTATGGAGCTTTGAGAGAAGCTTATTTCTGCGTCTTTATTTGAAAGTTGACAGATATTTCATTATCTTAAATTTGATGTCCATGAGGACGTCATTGGTTGACTATTTCAACAGTTTGGGTGGCCTTCTTAGCTCCTTGGTTCAATCACTTTATTAGTTCAATCACTTTATTTGTTTAATTGCTTTCCTTCAAGCTTTTCCTTTGATATTTGAACCAATGTTCTCTACCCTCCACAAGGGCAACTGCCCTTAGTTCACTACCCTACACAAGGGTACTTCGGCCTTGGTTGACTAAGCCACTCCCTTAAACTGACCGATTGAACCAACTTTGGTTCAACAGTTCAATGGTTCAATCTTGCATTTCGCTCATTCAATTGACTGCTTGAGTTAATCACTTTAAACCAATCTCGTTGAACCTTTGAGCCATTTTGGTTTAAGTTTCAACGGTTCAAGCCTTCTTTGCTCTTTAGTTGAACCATCTCTTTGAACTAGTCTCTAGAATCATCCACTTCCTTCCTTTTTTTGATGCTTCCTTTGAACCATTGAACCTTTAAACCTTTGAACTTTGAACTCTTTTGGTTCAAGGTTCAATCGGTTCATTGGTTCATCCTTTACTCCTTGAAGCCTTCTTTTCTTCACTCCCCTCCACAAGGGAACTTGGCCTTTGATTCACTGCCTTCCGCAATGGCACTTGGTCTTTTCGATTTGGGGAATTCCTTTGAACTAGCTGATTGAACTGACTGATTGAACCAACTTTGGTTTAATGGTTCAATGGTTCAATAGTTCAACGGTTCAATCTTGTGTTCACTTGACCACTTGAAACAACTTCTTTGAACCAACCACTCATTGAACCTTTGAACTTTTGAACTTATTAAACCTTTGAACCATTTTGGTTCAAGGTTTAATGGTTCAAGCCTTCTTCTTTTCACTAAGTCTTTTGAAGCCATTTGAAGCTGTTGAACTTGCTAAAGCGGTTGAACTTTAAACTTTTGTTGAAGTACTGAACTCTTTAAGCTTGCCAATGTCGTTGAACCTTTGAATGCACTGAACCTTTAAACCTTTGAACCATTTTATTTCAAGGTTCAACATTTCAACGGTTTAATCCTTTGTTTGAAGTTTGCTGATGAACCTTTTGGTTGAACCTTGGCATTGAACCTGTCCTAAAAATGCCCAAGTGTTGAGAGCTTATTTCTTTCCTACAGAGTCCATAGAAATGAACCTGCAGAGTCTGTAGAAATGAATTTATAGAACTTGCAGAGTTCGTAGAAATGAGTCCATAGATTCCTTCCTGTGAAGTCTGTAGAATTGAGTCCATAGATTTCAGCCTGTAGAGTCTGTAGATTCAAGCCTGTAGAGTCCATAGAAATTAGAAAAGGCTTGAATAATAAAGCATTTGAAGGCTTGGAACAATTTTTTGAGAAGGGGAGAGATAATTTTGGTCTTACAAGACCAAAATAATTCATATGTTGTCCCAAAAATGAGAAGTCTATTTTTGGGGACAATAGCTGGCTCCAATTGGGGAACTTCCTTCAGATGAAAACTTGAAATAGCTGAGGGGAGTAGAAACAAAAATCTTTAGTGCCTTGAAGTATGCCATTGGGCTATGGAGTCATGTTAACCAACAAGAAAGTAAGGTGAAAAAAATGAAAACAAAAAAGAAAAGGACAAAACAAAACTAAAGACTATACAAATGTACATATATACAGATGATCTCATCTGATACTTTAAGAGTCGAAGTGTTTTAGATGTTGCCCATTGTGAGGTAGAGAAAAGAGCATGCCATCTTGATATTTCAATAAGAAACTATTTTCACCATTGAATTGATGGATAGTAAACAGGCTTCCCCATAGGGAATCAAATTTCTTTTGCATTCTCTTTGGTTCTCTTCTCTTGTCCCAAAGCATGACTTGATCTCCAATTTGGAAATGCCATTTTTTTGCTTTCTGGTCAAAGAGCTTCTTCACTAGACTTTGATGCTACACAATTCAGTCCACTACCATAGTTCTCTACTCATCCAGCTCAGTCAAGCACATGATCCTCTTATCAATGGAGCTTTCATAAGTTTGATCCTCAATTGCCTTAGCCAATTTCAATGCTAGCAATTCTAGGGTGATTGGTATCTCTGCATTGAGACCATAAAGAATTTGGAAAGGAGACATACTAATTGCCCTTTTTGGAGTAATTATATCTACCCACAAAGCATCAACTAATGCTTTATGCCATGTCCTTTGGTTGTCATCCACCAGCTTCTTGATGATAGTCACCAGGTTTTTGTTACTTGATTCAGCTTTTCCATTCCCTTATGGAAATTAATCAAAAGAGTGAGAGAGGGTGATCCCATAGTAAAAATAGAATTGAGTAATCTCTTGGGAAGTGAAACAAGCTATGTTATCTATGACAATCTTGACTGGGACCCCAAACTTGGAAATGATGTTCTCCTTGAGGAAATTGCACACTACTTCTAAAGTAGCATGTTTGGTTGGGTTAGCTTCCACCCACTTGGTGAAGTAATCTGTGGCTGTGAGGACATAATCATGCCTAGCACTTGAAGATGGGTTTATATCACTAATTAAATCGATGCCCCATTGTTGAAATGGCTCTTCTATGACCACTAGCTTGAGAGGCAGGGCAACTAACTTGGGTTTTCCAATGAACTATTGGCACAGTTCACACTTTTATACCATTTATATGCATCTTGAAACAAAGTAGGCCAGTAATACCTAGTTCTAAGAATCTTGTGGGCAGTTACAGGAGTAAAAAAATGTCCTCCACAAGCTAGATTATGGAAGGATTGTAGAAGTTTATTTTGTTGCACTTTATCTACGTAGCAAAGGAATACCCCATCAAGGCTCTTCTTGTATAGGCCATTGTTCTAGAGGACAAAATTGGCATCTTTCAACTTGATAGTCCTCCTTTCATTATAAGATAGGTGAGCAAGACATTCACCATAAGTAAGGAAATGAGCAATACCTGAATACCACTCATTCGTAGTGCAGACAAAGAGGACTGTTGGCATGTCTTTTTCTTTTAATTCTTCATGCTCTATTCCCTCTGGCTTGTTATTAGTAATTAATTGGCATAGGCCCTTTCCATGCACCAGCTTTGTTAGTTTGATGACTAGATCAAACTCTTAGATTTTTGCAATCCAATTGCCTCTTTTCATCCCAAAATCTTGCTGAGTTAATATGAATTTAACCATGGTATCAGGAACCAAGGAAGTAATGTGTGAATTCAGGATGTAGAAGCAAAAATACTTCATTGCCTTTACCACCGCATAATCATGCTTCTCCATGTTTGAATACTTCAACTCATGAGCTTTGAGAGGATAGCTCATGAAGGAAATGGGAGATTCCACACCTTCTTCATTCTGTTAAACCAGAATGGCTGAAAGTGTGTGTTCAGAAGCATAACTATACATGATAAAATCTTTGGTATAATCTAGACAAACCAGAATTGGGGCATGGGCAATGGCTGTCTTGATGTCCTAGAATTCTGACTTGCCTTCTTCAGTCTAGTTGAAAGTGGCCCTTCCTTTCATCATATCTACAATATGATGAGTCTTCTCAGTGAACTCAGGAATGAACCTTCGTAAGAAAATCACTTTTTTGAAGAAAGAGTGAACCGAAGTCTTACTCGTGGGCAGAGTAAGCTCCTGGATAGACTTGACTCTTTCTGAGTCAATCTTTATGCCTTCTTTGAATACAATGTGTCTGAGAAGCTTTCCTTCTGTTACTCCAAAAATAGACTTCTTGGGGTTTAGATAAACTCCATTTTGGTGGCAGCATTCCAACACTTGTTGAAAATGGTGCACATGGTCAGGGCGATGCTTGGAAAAAATGGTCAAGTCATCAAGGTATACCACAATGAAATTACCCATTTCATCTTTGAAATTAAGGTCCATTACTCTTTGGAAATTAGCACCAACATTTATTAGGCCAAATGGCATCCTTCAATATGAAAAGGTACCCCAAGGCATGGTTAACACAGTCTTGTGCTGGTTTGCTTCACTAACTTCCACTTGATTGTACCCCGAGAAGTTGTCTAGCATTGATAACATCTCAGAACTGGTCACTGTTTGAAGTAATTGGTCCATGATGGGCAAAGGATAGTTATCCTTTAAAGATGACTGATTCAGATTCTTGAAATCCACATAGATGCAAATTTTTCCATTCTTCTTCCTCACAGGGACTATGTTGGCAATCCATGTGGAATGATGGATTGAGAAAATTATCCTAGCATTCAACATTTTCTGTATCTCAAACAGAATAGTACTTAATATCTTTGTATTATACTACCAGTATTTCTGCTTAAAAGGCACCAAATTATCCTTGAAAATAATTTCATGGTGAATTTCCTCAAGTTTGAGTGACTTCAGATCATCATAAGAGTATGGTAGGACATCCATGTATTGGTAGAGTAGAGCAATGAACTTGAATCTCTCCTTAGGAGTGCAGCACTTCCCAATATTCATCATTTTTGGATCTTCTTTGGTACCCAAATTTATCTGATCAAACCCCTGGGAGGAGCTTGAATCCATTTGTTTTTGTTTGATGAATCTGTCATGTTTGTCAAATAGCTTCTCAAGAGAAACCAAGCCTTTGGGAATTTTATTCCCTTTGAGTTGCAGAAATTCTTCATCTACTTCTGAGTTCATTTTAGGAGCTGATTCAAGTTTCTAAAGCTTACTACCTTTGAAGTGAAGCTATTTGAAGCTATCTTTTTGTTTTAGAAAGGTGATGATTTGGCTATCACCATTGAACACTTGCCAATGACTGGCATTATCAAGTATGCTTGGTCAAAAGACCAGCTCGATGGTGTACTTGTCTCTTGTGAAGTTTGGGTGAGGGATTAAGAGAGTTACTAAAACACCTAGGTATGGCAGAGATGCTGAAAGCATCAAAGCTTTCAATTTGATCCCAGACTATATTAAAGTAGTGGTGAAATCTCTCATTTTTGATTTGGTACAAGTTTCTCACTTGATAAACCACCAGCTCGGCATCTCCTTTGGCATGGAGTTTGATGCCCTTATCTTTGGCAGCTTTCAATCCAAGTAGAAGAGATTCATATTTAATAGTATTATTAGTTTGCTAAACTAAAACTTGTCTGATCAAGGAAAAATATCTTCTTAAGGAGATATCAACACAATTCTAGCTCTTGAACCAGTAGAGGAATTGTTGCCATCAAATTCTAGGATCTAAACATCATCAAAAATTGATCTTTCCTTAGATTTCTCCTTGTTTGAAAGGGGGAATTCTTTTGTACTTGCACTATGCTCTCTCACATCTTCTATTATTCTATTTGAACTAATTTTTAGACTATCATCTTCAAAAGTTTCATCATCTGAAACATGAGTATCTTCTATGATCAAAAAATAATTACCCATGCCTAAAGACTCAAACAAAATTTGGGCTTCAGGTGCTGATGTCTGAGTGACAACATATTTTGATTCATTTTCAAGAAGTAGCCTCTGCATGATGCCTTTGATAGGGATCCTCACTTTAGATATGTCCATGCTCAATTCTCCACCAACATCCTTGCAAAAATTTCACCCTAGAAGAATGCCATATGAGGCTAGAACATCAGCCACCAGGGCTGTCATCTTAATTCTTTTGTCTGGGAATGTTGTAAATGCAAATTAGGCATCCTTGATTTGTCCCAATAGAGGTACTTATTTATTCTCCATGGAGAAACATCTCCCAAAGGTTTTGGTTAGCATGAGTCCAAGAGATTTTGTCACCTTGGCAGGCATGATGTTGTTAGATGCATCTGAGTCTATGATGTAATTGCTCAGTTTGTGACTATTTATCAATAGAGAAACATAAAAAGGCTCTATTTTTCTAGGGGCAGTTGGAGGAGTAATGACAAGATTGTTTGGGATGGACATGTTCCTTGGGGGATCATGAGTTACCTTTTTAACATCTTGTCCTGTAGGGATGGCTTTATTCTTCACACATTGAACTAACCTATCCAACTGCTCAAGATTGGATTGCGAGAATTCAAATTTAGACATTTGAATTTTAGTCTTCTTGACATGGTCAATTATATCACATGACTGAAATGGACTAAGAGTAGAGGAAGGGAGTTCATCTTCTTGATTTTTGGAAGGGGGAGGACTAGTCTACAGATTTAAAGTTGGAGGTGAAGGTGTATTTAAGGTACTCACCTTTTTAACAGTCACTGGGTCCTTTGGCAGGAAAGGCAGAGAAGTTTCTCATTTGGAAATTGAAATTGTAGGCTGAGAACTTTCCCTTGTTTTTCCTTTATCAGTGTGCTAGGTTGATTGGTTCTGGGACTAGGTGAGTACAACATATGATCCATTAGCTGCTTCACCTTCACTTTTGGGTTCATCTTTGTAATTTAGGAAACCAATGTTGGAGTCACCATTTAATTCTTCTTGGTCTTCTGCAAGGAGATCAACATCATTTTCTTGGTTCAACTCAAGCTGAAAAGAGAAATCAGATTTTGTTTCAAGATATCCAACTGCTAAATTAATTGGGGGTACTTCAATGGCAAGTTTCCCCTATGGGGGAGGAAGATGATTTGGCTGTCCTTGATTCCTGACAGCATTGCCTTGGTATGACTAATTGGGGAATGTCCTCCTTAGAATATCTCTATATGGAGTTGAAGATATCCCTTGCACCATTTGCTTCTTGAGAGCTAACAACTCATTTACCAATTTTTGCACCATTGGATCAGTGGTACCTGTAGATGAATTCTTAGAAGATGAAGAAGATTTACCTCTTTTAGGATCTCTCCTTATCTTTCCTGCTAAGATAAGGTCATCTTCCACCTTAGTGGCCAAATCTTGAGCTGTATCAAGGTCTATTTGGCTAGCCTATCTCAACAGAAAACTCACTTCAAGCAACTAAGAGTTGATGAAGAAACATTTGAGATTCTTAGGTGTAGGTTGAGTAATTATAAGAATCCTATTCCTCAACTTGTCAAACTTGGCTATGAAATCCCTCATTGGTTCATGAGACTCCTTGTTCATTTGTGTGAGTTGAGCTAGTAGGGCATGTGCATCTTCTGTAGGCTTAAATTAGGCTTCAAATTTAGCTTTGAGAGTATCCCAGTTAGTCACTGACCGAGCCTACAGGTGGTAGAACTAGTCTGTAGTAGTGCCTTGTAGTGTTTCCACAAATAGTCTGACTGCCACGTCTTTAAATTCCATGCCTATCACACTGTAGGCTATACTAAAGGCTACAATGTGTTCATCAGGGTGAACTCTCCCATCACCAAAGAGTTTGGGGAAATTCTCTCTTGAATTGCGTGGGAGCTCATATAGAGGTGGAGTTAAATTGAGTGGACCAAAAGAGTTACCCCAAGGGCCTTGAACTACCATTGTATGACTATGGAAAGGTGGAATAACAAATCTTAGAGGGGTAAGTATTGACAAAGCTTTATTAATAGTAGAAATGGACACTTTTCTCGGTAATGAAGATTTGACTTTAGTAGGAGGAAAGCTCCTAGTTTGTTGGAGGTGAGATGGTGAAGGAAATAGATCAAAATTACTTTATTGTACAAACTTGAATACAAGATCAATAATATATTTAGCCATTTGGCTTCATGTATATTGTGGATCTGCTAGAGTGTAAAAATAAAAATGAAAAAGAACTGGTACTGTTTCATATTAAAGCTTGAGGCTTCAAACTATTGGCGTGAAGTTGGAAGGAAAAATTAACAATGGGAAAGCATTGGAGCAACTCATTTTTTCATAGTGGGATAAATGGATAAGGCTATAATGATAATGGGTAAGACCTAGATCAGAGTCACTAGAATATATAATGGATAAGGATATGAACTTATTTAATTTGAGGCTTGAGGTTTTAGATTGCACGTAACATCCCCAGCTGATTCACCAAAAATTGTTGGGTGAATATTTTTTCAATCAGCGTACTGATGAGCAAAATAGGTCTGATCAACCACAACAATGAAGATTGGTTGACTAAATATGCAGGTTTACCACATCAAAAGAGGACAAATCTCTCCTCTCATCAAGGGGAGGTTCCCTATAAGTATGAAGGGGTTATATATATGTTAATCTACTATAAATAAGTTAAAAATAACACTTAGGGGTAGGATAACACCATCCATCTCTCTTTTTTAAGAGATGATGTTCACCAATCAAAGGATGAATCCTGATGAAATGATAGAAGGCACTTCTCTTCTTTTAGAAGTGTTGTTCAGCAGATAACAAGAACCTTTCAGGTAGTGACAAGTAACTGTAATAGGACGTAGTAACACAACAGGATGAAATGTACCACAAAGTCTCCACCTCAACTACCAAAGAGTGAAATACAAAGGATAGTGAGGGCACAAAGTCATCCCAAGATCCTTTACATAGAAATAGAAAACAAAAAACTAAAGACAATTGTGGTAGCACAAAGTCTCTCCAAAATCGACTTCAGGATACCTTCCTGATTACTTTCACTAATTCTGCTTATTTAATTAAATGGAAAAAAAATGTATTAAGGAAATAGACATAAGAACAATTTCCCCAATAACCAAGCTATTCCAACACAAGGTCTAAATAGTCACTTTTTTTCTTATTCAAATAACAAAATATGATCAACAATCTGAGCTCAAAGTCTCAGTAACGCCTTTCAATTTGGGTAGAGTTTTGTTTTTGATAACAGAGAGATCTCCCTAAAATAATAAGAGAGTCCTATATATAGTGCTCCAAGAAAGACTTGGGCACTTTGTTTCACAAAAATGATGGCCTATGATGCATTCAATGCATTTAATACATTTTAAATTCTATCCATGGGCTATGCTAGAATCGAGTTTCAATTTTAAATATGGGCCATTTGATGTGTTTCCTGTGTGCACAACTATTCACTTTACTCAATGCAGAAAAATAGGCTACACCATTGAATGTTCACGCTCTTTGATGTCCACCTGGTGGGCTACTTTACCTTCTAGAAACATATCCCATGCATGAATATTTCTTATCTTTCTCCATCATTCCCCATTTCCTTGTTATATTTCATCCTTATTTGTATGATCTGAGCTCTCGGGCTATCTCTTTGGCCGGTCGCTGAATTTGTTCATAGGGTCTGTGCCATATTGTGTCTTTGTATTGGGAGTGTTCTGTCTTTGACATCTATCACAGTCCACTACTTTGAAACTTTAGCAACTTACAGAAAATGTGCCCCACAACATTTCTTGCCTGAGTAGCTTTAAAAGGGGAACGGGGATAGGTGGCACTTTCCACTGTGAAATAGGCGAAGACACTTGGCAGCATCCATTTAACTTATATAAGCTTAAGATATCTTTGAGAGTCCTACAAAAGATGACACATGGTAGCTTCCACTAAGATTTTAGAAACACTATATAAACATGTGGGACTCATTTGGATTCATATAGATGATGACACTTGGTGCGCTCCACTTACCTTGGCAACTCACTCGGGGCCTACCACAATCTTTACTCAATAATGAAACAAAAGGAAGAAATGGCAGACATTGACACTTGGTGATTTCCACTAAGTTTTGCAAGGGACACATGGTGACTTTCACTGTATTTATAAAAAAACATTAAAACCTTCCATAGTTACCACTTGGTGCCCTTCGCAGAGCTCTGAGAGAAGCTTATTTCTACGTCTTTATTTGAAAGTTGATAGATATTTCATTATCTTAAATTTGACATCCATAGGGATGCCATTGGTTGACTATTTCAATAGTTTCGGTGGCCTTCTTGGCTCCTTTGTTCAATCACTTTATTGGTTCAATCACTTTATTTGTTCAATCACTTTCCTTTGAGCTTTTCCTTTCATCTTTGAACCAATGTCCTCTACCCTCCGTAAGCGCAACTGCCCTACGTAAGGGAAACTGTCCTTAGTTCACTACCCTCCACAAGGGTACTTTAGCCTTGGTTCACTAGGGCACTCCCTTGAACTGACCACTTGAACCGACCGATTGAACCAACTTTGGTTCAACGGTTCAATGGTTCAATCTTGCATTTCACTCATTCAATTGACCACTTGAACCAATCACTTTGAACCAATCTCATTGAACCTTTTAACCTTTGAACCTGTTGAACCTTTGAACCATTTTGGTTCAAGGTTCAATGGTTCAACAGAACAAGCCTTCTTTGCTCTTTGGTTGAACCATCCCTTTGAACTAGTCTTTGGAATCATCCGCTTCCTTCCTTTGTCTAGCACTTCCTTTGAACCATTGAACCTTTGAACTTTGAACACTTTTGGTTCAAGGTTCAATCGATTCATTGGTTCATCCTTTGTTCCTTGAAGTGTTCTTTACTTCACTACCCTCTGCAAGGGCACTTGGCCTTTGGTTCACTACCTTTTTCAAGGGCACTTGGTCTTTTCACTTTGGGGCATTCCTTTGAACTGGCCGATTGAACCAACTTTGGCTCAACAGTTTAATGGTTCAACAGTTCAATCTTGTGTTCACTTGACTACTTAAACTAGCTTAGTTGAACCAATCACTCATTGAACCTTTGAAGTTTTGAACCTATTGAACCTTTGAACCATCTTGGTTCAAGGTTCAATGGTTCAACAATTCAATCCTTCTTCTTTTTGCTAAGTCTTTTGAATCCGTTGAACTTGCTGAAGCAGTTGAACTTTGAACTTTTGCTGAAGTGATTAACTCTTTAAACTTTTTGACATTGTTGAACCTTTCAACCCATTGAACCTTCAACGATTCAATGGTTCAATCCTTTGTTTGATGTTGCCGATGAACCTTTTGGTTGAACTTTGGCGTTGAACCTGTCCTAAAATGCCCAAGTGTTGAGAGCTTGTTTCTTTCTTGTAGAGTATGTAGAAATGAACTTGCAGAGTCTATAGAAATGAATTTGTAGAATTGGTGGAGTCTGTAGAAATGAGTCCATAGATTCCTTTCTATGAAGTCTGTAGAAATGAGTCCATAGATTTCAGCCTTCAGAGTCCGTAGATTCAAGCTTGTAGAGTCCATAGAAATTAGAAAAGGCTTGAATAATAAAGCATTTGAAGGCTCAGAATAATTTTTTGAGAAGGGGAGAGAGAATTTTGGTCTTGCAGGACCAAAATAGTTCATATGTTGTCCTAAAAATGAGAAGTCTATTTTCATTTTCATAATGTAAGCATATACATTGCATCTAACTCATAACAATGTAATTATGTAACCTAAGCAATATCCTATTGTCCCATAACAACATATATCTCACATCCTAGTTAAAAATAACTAAATAAAGTTTCTCAACTATAAATATCTATGAATAATCAAATAGTTTGCTTAGTGAAGAATTGGGATGTCTTAGTGAAAAATTGGGATGTAACATCTTTCCTTCTAAATCTAGTCATCATCTTGGATGAATCTTATTCAAATATAAGTTCTGAATTAAAAATATTGTTCAATAGAAAAAGAGCATGGTATAAAGTATCAAATCAAGCAAATAAATGTGAAATTTGCCTATAGAAATAACCATAGTCCTGCCAAATAGTACTATTCCTATATTATTAGTTTTGATAATGTGTTCTAAAGTATGCATTGAATTACCATTGATGTCATTTTGGGTTGTCTTTGTTATTATTGAGGCTAAGTTCATGAGTCATGTACTTGAGATACCTAGTGAGAAGTCATAGGCTTGGTAACATGATAAGATGAACAGTCTAAGGCTTGTAAGAAGATATTTGGTAGTGTGTGAGAAAGGTATGAGGTTTTATGACATAATAATGTGGTTTTGAGAAAATTACAAGATATTTCAAGGTGTGTCCAAGATTTAAGTATGACTGATAGTTTAAGACCTAATGTACAAAGAGACCTAGTGTGGCCTAATTAGGGGTCAAGTTCATTTTTCAAGGTACCAAAGCACTTAATAGCATCTTCATAGGTGTGAGAGGTTGTATCAAGTTTTTAAACCAAGTATGAAGTCAAATTCTAAAGGAGAAATCATGAAAATTGGTGTTAAGGTTTTTTGTGTGCACAAAATGAGGTATTACAGACCCAAGAAGGACTTTCTTATGCTTGTTGGAACGTGCCACCTTTGCATGAGGATCCAAGTAGATCACGGTAGTTAATTGTCCTATATTTAATTTTTTGGTATTGGTTTTGGATTTGAGAGGAAATCCTTTATAAATAATTGATAAGAATGGAAGGCAGTCTAAACCCTCATAATGACCAAATATGAAAGATCTTATTATAAATGGATTATAATGGATTGGATGACCTAGTTTGATGATTGTATCATGTAGAGGACTTTCTCATGTTTCTCCAAGTGGCACTGGTCTATTAGAAGAGTGAGTGGAAGCTATAAAAAACCCCTTATTTCTCATATTTGTGATGTAGTAGACAAGGTTGACTAGGTCAAAGTATGCAAATGATTGGAGGATGATGTGTGAGACTTTTAGTTTGTGCCCATATGAGTTTATAATTTATGAACAATTGTTAAGAATGGAAGGCAATCTAAACCCTCTTGAAACCCTCATAATGACCCAATATGAAATATCTTATTATAAATGGATTAGAATGGATTAGATGACCTAGTTTGATGATTGTATAATGTAGAGGACTCTCTCAGGTTTCTCCAAGTGGAATTGGTCTGTCAGAAGAGTGAGTGTAAGCTACAAGAAACCCCTTATTTCTCATATTTGTGATGTAGTAGGTAGGGTTGACTAGGTCAAAGTATGAAAATGACTGGAGGATGATGTGTGAGACTTTTAGTTTGTGCCCATATGAGTTTATAATTAGGTTTCAAAACTTAATTATTCTAAACTAGTCATGTAAGTTGTTCTATCACTAAAAAAGCCTAATGAGCAAGATAGTGAGAAAAATAGGCAAAAGTGAGAATGAGATTAGGGATGGATTTTAGTATATTAGGTATGGATCCAAATACATGGGGTAATTTTTAAATACCTATATCACCTTTCCCCCTTGAAGAGAAGATTTATTGAAGCTCTTATATAAGTAAAAAGTTGTTCTCAAAGTGACTTGTCTAACACAGTGAGGTCTGTGTAGGTTAAAAACATGAGATTGGTCCATAAGATGATATTGATATTTAACCTTGTAATATATATATTTAAATATGTTATAAGGATGCTAAAGGATCATCTAAATACATTGTAATTTCATTAAAATGTTCATACAAGTGTTTTAAGTCTTGGTTTTTGTGACTATGTTTTTGGAGTTACATGGAGTTTTTTGTGTGTGAGTGAGGATGATGTTCCTAAGTATTTTTGCATATAGATGAATAATACAATGTGCATAAATTTTTTATAGAGGTATCATAGGTTAATTTTAATACATTTGTCTTCTAGATTGGGTTTTTGAAGCATGTGTACAGTTCTAAGTGAGCAGATGAAGATGATCAATTTAAGGTCTTTTTCCCTATATTGTGAAATCCAATAGACTTGGTGATGACACTAAATTCATGGAGGTTATATCCATGTGATTTTTTATTTATTTTATGAGGAATATTTGAGTGTATGCTTCATATTTTCAAGACAAACTTTATGGTAGTGAGAAGGCCTAATTACGAGTAGACCTAATTATGTGGTTTAAGGAGTGAAATGAGCTAAATGGTTTTGGGTACCTAATATGAGATTATAATGGGTATAATTTAATTTTTTATGAGTTTTTTAATTCATTTTTTAAGGCTCAATATGTTCTGAGATGGTCAAAGTGAAACATGTGCCTTGAGAAGGCCTAATTGCATGAGGTCTCTATTAGGTCTAATGGTGGTTTTGGTCCTTATAGGTGGTGACCAACTTATATAGTTAGTGTTTCACTTTTTGAATATGTTTCTTGATCTATTCCAATGGTGATCCATGTATGGAGAGGTTTTTATCTGACCAAGATGGGTGAGAGTAAGAGTCAAGTATAAAGAGAGTTAGAATATTAAGTGAAAAATGAATGATATAGAGGTTTGGAAACCAAGAAGAGGTCTTGAAGACCATAATATAAGTGTGGTGAATATGTCATGAATATATAATAATAATTCTAAGATGATGAGTAAGGTCATTTGACCTAATTCTATTAAGAAGTGGGTTAGTTAATAAAAGAGGCCTAATAGGTCATTTGAGAGAGATAAAAGAGCGAAAATAACACAATAAGGTGGTAATATTTATTTGAGTGAGAAATAGGTGTCCAAATGTGATCATAGTTTCAAGGTAGCTCAGTTGGTTTTGAGTTACCGAGGGGGTTAGTGCTTGTTAAAGGACTAGTTGAGTTGGTGCTTGACTAGTGAGGGGTTGGTGATCCTTATGGGGTTGGTGCCTCACTAAAAATTATATTCATTGCTTATATGAATATAGTTCAATCTACATTTCAGTAGGTTTTATCCCCCATGAGGGTTTTCCACATATATCTTGAGTTCATGTCTTATGTTTCTACTTCATGTTCATATGAATGGTTGATTATGCATTATTATAACTCTATATTTGTTTGAATGATTAATGAATTTTATTTGAAATTTAAAGACAAGTCTATCCTCTAGTTTAACCTCTCCTCTCAGTGGTTTTTATTCCAAAAATTAGTATTAGATCAAGGTCCCTTGTACATGACTAACAGTCTAAGGGAGATCTTTGGAGCATAGGTATGGATGTTGATAATGAAAGTGTTTATTATGATTGAAATGAGGACATATCCACAATATTTTAAACATATTGTGAATTATTTTCAAAAGAGAAGAATCAGTTGGAAGAATGCACCCAACTTAGAATAAAATTAAAGACATTAGAGGCATAAGTTGATCAAGATGTAAACAGGATAAATATGTATAAAAAATTTGAGGAGAGTACTACAAAGCTTAACAATAATTTGGATAGTCAAAGGTCCTTTCATGATATGACAGGTCTTGGTTTCAAGGAAGAACAAAATGAGTTCAAGGAAATTTAGTTTCCAAAATTCAATGGTCTATCAAGGAGTGATAAAGGTGGTAAAATAAAGATCTATGACAAAGTGGTCAAGTTTTAATTAAATCATCAACAAACCAAGAAGAGTTTTGTTCCATCAAAAGATATCAAAGGTAGTGGTGTAATATCCAATGATCATCAAAATATGTATAAGGTTAACCAATCAAAGTCTGTGGATCATTTTATTATTTATTATTTCTCTTATGGTCAATTTGGGCATAGAGTTGTTGACTGTAGATGGAGAAGTAGAATCCTATGTTATAAATTCAACCAAAGAAGACATATTGAAAGAGAGTATAAGACAAGATCTATAAAGAAAACTAGTTATGTTAATAAGACATGTAGTCATGATAATAAATAATGGATCAATAAATTAGACCCTATGGGTAAGATGAAAGAGAAGTAGGAACATAGAGGAGAAGAATCTATGATAGACCAAACTACTTTTCATACTCATAATGAAGATTTAAAGTGGTACATAGATAGTGGCTATTCAAGTCACATGACAAGAGATAAAAGCAAATTCATCACTTTGAAGAAGAATGCCATAGGTTTAGTGAGGTTTGGATATACACATCTTCTAATAGAGTTGGAAAAGGTGATTTGAGCTTAGACAAAGGGAAGACTAAGATAGAAAATGTATTATATGTATATGGATTGAAACACAAATTATTGAGTGTAATTTAACTGTGCACCCAAGGACATACCCTAACTTTTCATGACAAATGATGTGAGATAAGGAGAGAAAAAATAGTGAGGTTGATTGACAAAGCCAAGAAAATAAAAACAATATATATATATATATATATATATATATATATATATATATATATATATATATATATATATATATATATATATATATATTATGTATATATATATATATATGTATATATATACATATATATATACATATATATATATATGTATATGTATATGTGTGTATATATATATATATATATACATATATATATATATGTATATATATATATACACATATACATATACATATATATATATATACATATATATATATAGAATGAGTTTACAAAAGAGAATTTTTTTAATGAAAAATATAGATTAAATTTGGATATGGTATAAGAGGTTAGGTCATATGAACTTTGATAATCTAGTCAAAATCAGCTCCAAGGGATCCATGAAGAACATGCCCAAAATTTCCAAACCTGTAAATGTTCTTTGCAAGACATGTCAACATGGTAAGCAAACTAGGAGGAGATTCAAGTCTAAATAATACTCTACTACTAGGGAGATTGAAACAAAGAACATACTAGTTAAATAAATGGAAAGAACCATGTTGAATGAGTGTAAGTTATCTGATGGCTATTGGAGGGAAGCTATGAGTACTATAGTTTACACTTTGAATAGAGGACAAATTAGGATTAATGGTGATAAGACTCCATATGAATTATGGAATGGCAGACCTATAAGTGTTGAACATTTTAAGGTATTTGGGATTAAATTTTATATCAAGAGAGATGAGGAGTACTTAAGAAAGTTTTACTCAAGATTTGATGAAGTTAATTTCTTGAGATATTCATCAGTTAGTGTTGCCTATAGATGTTACAACAAGAGGTTTGTAAAATATAGTGGAGAGCAGAAATGTGGAGGTTGATGAGATAAATAAATCATATTCTTAGTCAAAGAATGATAAAGGAGTAATAGATATAGATGAGGATGAAGATTAAATTGATGAGAGAAAGGAATCAAAAGGTCCTTCTAGGTAGATTCAAAAGGATCATCCTGAATCTTAGATCATTGGCAATAGAAATGTAGGTATACAAATAAGAAGAAGAATGGTGAGTGATGTTAATCAAGAAGATAATGCCTTACTGCCCAAAATTTAACCTAAAACATATGTAAAATCTAGTGAAGATAAGTTTTAGATAGATTCCATGAATAAGGAGTTAAATAAAATTGAGAAGAATGATACTTGGGAATTGGTATCTAGGCCTAGAGATAAAAATATTATTGGTATAAAATGGGTGTTTAGAAACAAGTTGAATGAGAATGGAAAAGTCACTAGAAATAAGGCTAGACTAGTATGCAAGGGATATGCTCAAGTAGAAGGAGTGTACTTTGAGTAAACCTTTTCTCTTATATCAAGGTTAGAAGCTGTTAGGATGTTTATTGCCTATGCATATTTCAAAGGCTTCAAGATATATTAGATGGATGTCAAGTCAGCTCTAAAAGGAAACTTAGAGGAAGAAGTGTACATTAAGAAACCTAAGGGTTTCCCATTCATTGATAAAAAGGAATATATCTATAATTTGAATAAGGACCTCTATGGTCTAAAATAATCCCTTAGAGCTTGGTATGTTATACTAGACAAGTATCTTTTAGACTAAGGTTTTAAGAGACTAGTTGTGGATAGTAACCTATATATCAAGACTAAAAATGACCATCAGTTGATAGTGGTGGTATATGTATATGATATCATATTTTTTGGAACTAATGATAACATGACCAAATCCTTTATAAAGGTGATGAATTTAGAATATTAAATCTATATGCTTGGAGAACTATCCTTCTTTCTTGGACTTCAGATCAGTCAATCTAAAAAAGGTATGTTCATTTCATAGGTTAAGTATATAAAATAGATGTTAAATAAGTCTGAAATGGAATATTTCAAGGTTATAATCTCACCTATGGTTATAATATGTAATCTAAGGAGGATGAATATTTAAGATTCAATCAAACAAAATATATATCCATGATTGGGAGTTTATTGTATACGACTACCTCTAGACTTGACATCATGTAAGCAGTAGGACTTGTGGGAAGATTTTAAGTAGATCCTAAGTAAATTAACATATAATAAATCAATAGGATACTTAGGTACCTCAAGGTAACTATGGATTATGGTACCCAAGGAGCAAGAAGTTTGATCTAGTAACCTATATAGATGCAGATTAGGCTAGGAGTCTAGATGACATAAAGAGAACAAATGGAGGAGCCTTCTTATTAGGTAAGTTCCTAGTCTCATGGATAAGTAGGAGGTAACAATAAATGGATTTATCTAATTTTGAGGCTAATTACATTCCATTATTTTCATGTTGTACTCAAACATTGTGGATGAGATAAACCTTAAGAGACTACAAGGTTGATTTTGATGGTCCTAGTCCTAGTTTTTATGATAATACCAGTGCTATAAGTATTAAAAATAATCTTTTCATACATTCAAGGACCAATCACAATCCTATAAATTATAATTTCTTAAGAGAACATGTAAGTGAACAAATTATTAAGCTTGAATTTATGTCTACCAAGGATTAGATTACAAATATCTTGACTAAGCCTCTTCTAAAGGCCACTTTTGAACATCTGAGACTAGAAATGGGTGTGATTCAAGTTCCTCAAAGTCACTAAGAAAGTAAAATTGCTTAAATTAGATAATAAGGAGGTGTTTTATCTGTAAGAGTAGGAAAAAGGTGCACAAGTTATGAGGTCAAAGGGGGAGTCATATCAGTTTATCAAGAAGAACATGTCTAAGGTATGTAATGAGATAGGGGAGCTTGTTGATATGATATTTAATTATTTTTTATTTATTTTTATTATAGGTATCACTTTTTCATTAATTTAAAATCATGAGATTGATCTGTATATGGGATTTATATCCTAATAAGAGAAGCTTCTTTGAATAATTGCCATCAATGAGTGGTTACCATCAATGATAAAGGGGGGATTGTTTATAATGTGTTATAAGGTATGCATGAAGTTTTATTTAATGTCATTAAAGTTTCATTTATGTCATTATTAGTTAAATTTTTTATTCTTGAGGCTAAGTTCATGAGTAATGTACTTGAGAGACCTAGTGAGAAGGCACATGCTTAGTAGCATGGTGAGGTGAGAAATCTAAGGCTTGTAAGAAGATGTATGGTAGTGTGTGATAAATTTATGAGGTTTTATTACATGATAATTTGGTTTTTATAATATTACAAAATATTTCAAGTCATGTTCACTATCTAAGTATGACTAATAGTTCAAGACCTAATGTGCAAAGAGACCTAGTGTGGCCTAATGAGGGGTTAAGTTCATTTCCCAATGTGTCAAAGATATTAAGATCATTTTAATAGGTGTAATATGTTGTATCATCTTTTTTTTACCAATTATAAGGTCAAATTCTAAAGGATAAAGCATGAAAATTGGTGTTGAGGTTTTTTGTGTGCAAAGAATGAGGTATTGCATACCTGAAAAGGATTTTCTTATGCTCATTGGCACATGCAAAATTTTAATGAGGATCCAATTATATCAAGGTAGTTATGGAATGGTCCTAAATTTAATTTACTATCATTGGTTTTATATTTTATTGGAAGTCCTTTATTAATGGTTGCTAAGAATGGAAGGAAGTCTACACCCTCCTAAAACCCTCGTAATGACCCAATAGGAAATATCTTTTTGGAAAGGATTATAATGGATTTGATGACATAATTTTATGATTTTATAATTTATTGGACTCTATTAGGTTTCTCCAAGTGTCATTGGTCTATCATAAGACTAAGTGGAATCTATAAAAAACCGCTTATTTCTGAGATTTTTGATGTAACATGCAAGGTTGAGCAAGTCAAAGCATGAAAATGATTGGAGGATGATGTGTGAAACTTTTTTTTTCCCATATAATTTTTTTAATATTTTTAAAAACCTTAATTATTATAAATTGGTCATGTAAGTCGGCCAATCGCTAAAAAGGCCTAATGAGCAAGACAGTGAGAAAACCAGGCAGAATTGAGAATGAGATTAGGGATGGGTTGTAATGGATTATGGATGGGTATAAATGCTTGGGATAATTTTTAAATAAATATATAATATTTCCCCATTTAATATAATATTTTTTGAATCTCATAAACAAGCAAGACATTATTCTCAAAGTGACCTGTATAACATAGTGAGGTCTGTATAGGGTAAAAATATGAGATTGGTCTGTAAGACCAATATTGATATTAAAAAATTTAATATATATATTTAAATATGTTATAATGATTATTAATTATAATATAAACTCATTTTAAGTTCATAAAAGTGTCCACATATATATTTTAAGTCTTGGTTTTCATGACTGTATTTTTGGAGCTACATGTAGTTTTTTGTGTGTGAGCGAGAATAAAGTTCATGAGTACTTTTTCCATAGATATGAAGAATAAAATTAAAATATAATTTATATATAGTTATAATAGGTTCATTTTAATACATTTTTCTTAATGATAACTCCTAATTTTGTGAAAAGTCAAAGGCTCTTGACTAGGTTTTTGAAGCTTGTGTGTAGTTCTAAATGAGCAGAAAAAGATGATCAGTTTAAGGTCTTTTGCCCTAGATTACGAAATATAATATAATTTTTGATTAAATTTAGGTAATTTAGGTTATATCCATGTGATTTTTTTGGGTTATGTATCAAATTTTAGTGTATGCTTCAGATTTACAAGATAGACTTTCTGGTAGTGAGAAGGCCTAATTGCGAGTAGATCTAATTATGTGGTTCAAGGAGTTAAATGAGATAAATGGTGTTGGAAACCTAAGGTGAGATTATAATGGGTATAATTGAAGTTTTTATGGATTTTTTAATTCATTTTTTAAGGCTCAATATGTTTCAATATGGTCAAAGTGAAATGTGTGTCTTGAGAAGGCCTAATTGCATTAGGTCTCTATTAAGCCTAATGGTGGTTTTGGTCCTTATGGGTGGTGGCCAACCTATGTAGTCATTGTTTCACTTTTGTAATATTTTTATTGATCTATTATAATGTTTATAAATTTATGGATAGGTTTTTATCTGACCATGATGGGTGAGATCAAGAGTCAAGTATAAAGAGAAGGTCTAATAAGCCTAATTTGACTAGTTAGAATATTGAGTGAAAAATGAATTATATAGAGGTTTGTAAAATAGTTAAATGGATGTAATACCATCATATAAGTGTGGTTAACATTTAATTAATATCTAAAAATAATTCTATATATTATTATCAAGATCATTTGACCTAATTCTGTTAAGAAGTGGGCTAGTTGAGTGAAGAGGCCTAATAGGCTATTTGAGAGAGATATAAGAGTGAAAAGAGAAAAATAAGGTTGTTATATTTAGTTAAGTGAAAAATATGTGTCCAAATATGATCATAGGTTCAATGTGACTAATTTTGTGCTAAGTTACCTAGGGGTTTGGTACCTCCCTACAAGTTGGTTCTTACTAAAGGATTAGTTGAGTTGGTGCTTGACTAGTGAGGGGTTGGTGCCTCACTAAATTTTTGACTCATTATTTATAAGAATATAGTCCAAGATGTATGTAAATATTTTTTATCTCTCATTAGGTTTTCCCATATAGATCTTGTGTTCATATGTTATTTTAATACTTCATAGTCATGTGAATGCTTGATTTTACATTCCTACAACTCTAGATTTGTTTGAATGATTAATGAATGTATATGAAATTGAAATACAAGTTTGTTTACATATTCACCCCCTAGAGGTTGTGATTCTAAAAATTAGTTCCATAAGGTCCTGATTTATGACATCTCATTGATATACAAATAAATTTTGTGAGTGTCACTTACTCTGAATGTTTTTGTCATGACCACCTGGGGTCCATAACCAGTAAGACAAGCCTATATACTATAGGAATGACCACTTTTAATACCTTGAATGGTCTCACATATATTAGTGAAATTTTTACTAATTTTTTTTTTTAAATATGATATCATCATAAAATCCATAAACAAATGGTCAGGGAGACTTCCACAAAACCTTCTAGCTCCTTTAAACATCTTTCTAACCTAGAAAGTGTTTTCCTTATTCCAAAGAAAAGTATTTAGAGAACCTAGAAATAATGATGTGTAAAAATTAATACCATCTATAATCCACATAGCTCCTAATAAGTATAACATGTCAATACTACCATTACTCCACATAGTTCTTGACAAGCATGATGATCAATAAGAACTAGAAATACTACATTTATAATGTATACAAAATTAAGGAATAAACATTCCACAGTATACATGCATATGTCCATATGACTAAATTTGACAATTCCCATAGATTAGACAAGATCCCCTTGTTGGATCTAAACTCAATAACTACTGAGTGAATGTGAGACTAAATAGGATCAACTCCCATCACTTAGTACTGATGTTCCTCATTCATCTCCCTTCCCTTAGGTCTCCATGACCTAATAATCTCAAAAATATGCACAAGGTTAAATTAAATACAAACTTATACTTATAGATCCTAAAAATCAATGTTATATGCTAAATAATTCTAGATGTACCAACATGCATACAAGAAAAATCATACAATCATTCCATAATTGTATTAAGTTTCCACTAGCCAAACATAATTAGTATCATATTTCATAGCTTAACCTATTATGTTATATTCATAGTTAAGAGGAAATAATGTTAAAATTATCATAACATACAAAGTCCAAGGATCACACCATCCTTACAACCTTATAAAGGAATAAGCGAGATAATTCCTTACTACTTTATCGATTAATTATACAGCCTATACCCTACTCACTCCTAGTGAAAGGTACATAAATAACTCTTCAAAATAACATTATTTAAGTAAAATGAGAATAATATCAATAAAATCAAGGGTATATAATAATATAACAATTATAATCAACTTATAAACCTTAATTTAAAACCAATATAAATTCAAGGTTTGCCACTCCTCGTGGTCAAAGTTCACAAGTGGAAAGTAGAGAACTAACATCTCAAAAGAAAACTCTTAAATACCCTCACATGGTAAAAGGAAAAAATTGCAACTCAAGTTGCCAAATCAGTACTCAATTACCAATCTTGTATAATTAGTATTAGAATCTACTTCCACAACTAAAAGAAAAATTCTAACCACATAGATGCATCAACCCATTACATTTCTATAAATTCTCTATTAACAAGAATTAGAAGACACTATTACATGAAATCCAAGGAATATGGTCCTAAAAAACATTTCATAAACATGTTTCAACATCATGAAAATAAGAATCCTCTCAGGGGATTATAATTATGTCAAAGGAAAGTGAGGGAGTGATAACTCACCTCTATAACTCACTTCTTCCTAATCCACATAAACATAAGGGTGCCAAAACATAAGTAAAATCCTAGCACATAGGAATCCTCAACAAAGACATCTATAATTTACAATAAAGTTCCCACCACACTAGTTGGTACCAATCTAAAATTGTCTTATAGGATTTCCCACTCCTAGGATTAGTGTACATAAAATACAAAACTAATGCACATATACTTAACTAAGAAACATCACCTGCCTTTTAAACACTCATAGCACACAAAAAAATGGTGAATGTTACTTAATTAACATGAAATATGTAATCATACTCAAGGTGTTTGATTTAAGTGATCAAACTATGGTAAGAATCTCTTGTTCATAATGTTGGGTGAATATTTTGTCAGCCAGCTAACTGGTGACCAAAATAGTTCCTATCACCACAACATAGGGAGATGGGTCATCCTAGTGTGCAATTTTACTACATCAACAGGGGATAAATCTCTCCTCTCATCAAGGGGAGGTTCCCTATTAAATATACGGAGGCTATATAATACATATCTAAGCAAAAAGTAAGACACAGGGGTGGGATAAACCATCCATCTCTCTTTTTTCAAAGATGATGCTAAAAAATAGAGGAGAAATCTTAGGTTATTGGTGAAGATACTTCTCTTCTTTTAGAAGTAACATTCATCCAAGAGCTAGATCCCTTCCTGGATAGTAGAAATCTTGATGAAATGACAGAAGGCACTTCTCTTCTTTCAAAAGTGCTTGTTCTTGCAAACAATAGGAATCTTTCTAGTAAGTAATTGGTAACCAAAGGTGCAGAGTAACCAACAGCCTGAAATGTAGCACAAAGTCTCCACCTTGACTTCCCAAGAGTGAAATATGAAGAACAATGGGGGCATAAAGTCATCCTAGGGTCCTTTACACAAAAATAGAAAATAAACACACACTAAAGACAACTATGACAGCACAAAGTCTAAAAGTAGTTGGCTTCAGGACACCTTCCTTATCACCTCCACTAGTCCTACTTGTTAAATCAAATAAATAAGAATGCTTTCAGAAGATAGACATAAGAATGATCTCCTAAAGTAGCACAATCTATAACAGCACAAAGTCTATAAGTAACTTACTTTCTCATTCAATCAAAAAAATATGAATACAATCTGAGCTCAAAGTCTCAATAATGCCTTTCAATTTGGGTAGAGTTTCACTTATAGTAAGGAGAAGATATCTTTTGAAATGATACAAGAGATTACATTATATAGAGGCTTGAGGGAGGCTTGGCACTTTGTCCCATGGAGTGACCCATTCAGTGCATTCAATGCCTTGGATGCATTCTAGTCTTGTCAAGAAGGGCCATGCTGGAGCAGGGCAACTGCCTTGACTATGGCATGTTGATTCATCTCTAGTGCCTCCTCTCAAGCCTGGATCTCTAATTCCATCACCTACTTAGCCACGCTACTATCTATTATGCCTTTATCTCATAAGGGATAAACAGACAGTGCTTTCAATTTTTGTAAGCCCCAAATATCTACTCGGTGAACTGTTCCACCTATTAGAAATAACTCCCACTGAGTTTCCCTCTTTTTCTCTTCCTTATCTTAGTCTAGCCTTAGGCTTTTCAAATGCATTTAGGTTTGTGCCTTGAGTCTGCTAGAATCAACAGACACTTCATTGCGACAAATTTGACATTTTTGGGCCTCGTCAAGCTCTCACAGATGATGACACTTGTTAGCCTCCACCAATCTCTATAAGGGACACGTGGCATGGTCCAAATACATTTGTTAGTCACATGGATGTAGACACTTGGTGTGTTCTGCTTCATTTAGTCACTCATCCATGGGCCCACCACGGTCTTTGCTCAAAATAGTGAAGGGAAAAGACTATGAATATTGACACTTGGAGGCTCCCAACAAACTTCAAGAGGGACACGTGGTAGTATCCACCAATTCACAAAAATAGAGTTTAGTGGGGCTCAGCCGTCAACACTTGGCAGCATTTGCCTGACTCTTTCTTTTGCATGCACTTCTTTTCTTAACTAAGGTAGCCTTTGAACCTTTGAACTAAAATGGACATTGAACCCGTTGAACCAATGAACCAAAATGGTTCAAGGTTTAATGGTTCAATGGTTCAATCTTTTGTTTTGATGCTTGTCGACAGACCCTTTGATGAACCAGTTGAACCTATTAATCCTTTTACCAAAAAGTTGAGAAAATGACAAAATTGAATGTTCAAATAAAAAATTTGGAAAGGGGAGGGTCAATTTTGGCCATGCAGGACCAAAATAGTCATATGTTGTCTAAAATAATGAAGAGTCATTTTTTAGGGACAACAGCTAGCTCCTATTGGGGAACTTCCTTCAGATAACAACTCAAAATAGCTGAGGGGAGTAGAAACTAGAATCTTTGGTGCCTTGAAGTGTGCCATTGGGCTATGGAGTCATGCTACCCAAAAATAATGGTGATAAAAATGAAGATGAAAAGCATATAATAGAACTAAAGACTATACAAATATACATATGTATAAATGAACTTATCTGTTGCCTCAAGATTTGAAGCACTTCAGATGCCACCCATTGTGAGACAATGATAATGGCATCTCATCCTGATAAACCAGTAGGAAACCATTTTGTCCCCAAAATCGGTGATGGGCGAATGGAACTCTCCACCAAGAAACCACTTTTTTGTGTCTTCCCCTTGGTTTTCTTCTCTTCTTGCCCCAAAGCAAGACTTGACTTTTGGTTCAAAAATAATGAATCTTTGCTCTCCTAGCAAAGAGTTCTTTTTCCTAATTTTAATGGGCAGTAACATGGCCTAGTACCATAAATTTCTATTCTAATAGCTCAACCCAGCACATGTCTTGATTGTCCCCCTCAGATATCTCAGATTCTTCTTCATTTGGAGGGGAGGGTTCTTCTACACTTATGCCGCACTCCACCAATTCTTCCATTATTTCACCCCTGCCTAAAGACTCAAACAAAATTTGGGTTATAGGGGCCACCATTTGGGTCTTGACACATTTGATATGATCAATTATGTCAAATGGTTGGGTTGGACCAGGCACAAGGGATAGGAGTTCTTCTTTTTGGTTTATGGGAGGGGTGGGAGGACTGGCCTAAAAATTTGAAGTAGAAGGTGCAAAAATGTTTGGGATACTTACTTTCTTAGCAATCACTGGGTCCTTTGGCTAGATAGGCATAGTGGTCCCATGATTATCAATCAAAATTGTAGGTTGAGGTCACTCCTCTATTTCTCCTTTATCAGCTTGTTGAGCTGACTGATTCTAGGACTGGGTGACCACAGCATATGATCCCTTAGATGCTTCACCTTTACTTTTGGGTTCATCTTGGTAATCTAGGAAACAGATGTGGGAGTTACCAGCTAACTCTTATTGATCCTCTATGAAGAGATCAACATCATTTTCTTGATTAAACTTAGGTTGGAAAGATAAATCATGCTCTATTTCCAAATACCCAACTGTTGAGTTGGCTGGATGTGCTTCAATGGCAAGGTTCCTCTATGGGGGAGAAAGATGATTGGGTTGCCCTTGATGTGCCTAATTAGGGAATGTCCTCCTTGGTACATCTCTGTATGAAGGAGTAGATGACATACCTTGTGCCATTTGTCTTCTAAGGGCCAACACTTCATTTTCTAACTTGTGCACCATTGGATCAATGGTGGTTGCAGGTGAGTTATCAAAAGAAGAGGAAGACGCACCTCTATTTGAATCCCTTCTTATCTTTCCAGCCAAGATAAGGTCATCTTCTAACTTAGTGGCTAAGTCTTGAGTAGCTTCAAGATCTATGTGGCTAGCACGTCTTAGTAGAAAACTCACTTCAGGTAGCTGTGAGTTATGAAGAAGCATTTGAGGTTCTTGGGTGTGGGCTGAGCGACTACAGGAATCTTGTTTCTCAGCTTGTCAAATTTTGAAATAAAATCCCTCATAGGCTCATGAGGTTCCTTCTTCATCTGCATAAGTTAGGCTAGCAAAGCATGAGCATCTTCTATAGGTTTGAACCTTGCTTCAAACTTGGCTTTGATAGTGTCCCAGCCAGTCACTGATCCAATCTGCAGATGGTAAAACCAGTCTGTAGTGGCACCTTGTAGTGTCTCCACAAAAATCCTGACTTCCATGTCTTCAAATTCAACCCCTATCACACCACATGCTATGATGAAGGTTGTAATGTGTTCATTAGGGTGGACTCTTCCATCACCAAAGAATTTGGGGAAATTCTTCCTTGAACTGAGTGGTAGCTCATGCAGGGGTGGAGTTAGATTAAGTGGGCCAAATGAGTTACCCCAGGGGCCTCAAACTGCCATGATTAGATTATGAAAAATAGGGATGACACATTTGAGTGGAGTTGCTAGATTATAGGAGAAAAATGGAAAAAAAATGGCCCTAGTTTAGCTTAAAGCTTGAGGCTTTAAACTGCACTTTCTTTCCCAGTAGCTCTAGTTTTGCAGACCAGATAATATGATGAAGATGGAGGAAGATGGTAAGGCTATAATGATAATGGGTAAGACATAGAATGGAGTCACCAGAGTCTATAATGGATTAGGGTTATAATGATAATGGGTAAGACATAGATGATGTTTCAATCTGAAACTTGAGGTTCCAAATTGCACAAAATTATTGTGTCCCCAATGGAGTCGCCAAAAAATGTTGGGTGAATATTTTGTCGGCCAGCTAACTGGTGACCAAAATAGTTCCTATCACCATAGCATAGGGAGATGGGTCATCCTGGTGTGCAAGTTTACTACATCAACAGGGGATAAATCTCTCCTCTCATCAAGGGGAGGTTCCCTATTAAATATACGAAGGCTATATACTATATATATAAGCAAAAAGTAAGACACAAGGGTGGGATAAACCATCCATCTCTATTTTTTCAAAGATGATGCTAAAAAATAGAGGATAACTCTTAGGTTATTAGTGAAGATACTTCTCTTCTTTTAGAATTAACATTCAGCCAAAAGCCAGATCCCTTCCTAGATAGTATAAATCTTGATGAAATGATAGAAGGCACTTCTCTTCTTTCAGAAGTGCTTGTTCTTGCAAACAACAAGAATCCTTCTAGTAAGTAACTGGTAACCAAAGGTGCAGAGTAACCAGCAGCTTGAAATGTAGCACAAAGTCTCCACCTCAATTGCCCAAGAGTGAAATACGAAGAACAATGGGGGCACAAAGTTGTCCCAAGGTCCTTTACATAAAAATATAAAATAAACACACACTAAAGACAACTATGACAGCACAAATTATGAAAGTAGTTGGCTTCAAGACACCTTCCTTATCACCTCCACTAGTCCTACTTGTTAAATCAAATAAATAAGAATGCTTTCAAAAGATATACATAAGAACAATCTCCTAAAGTAGCACAAGCTATAACAACACAAAGTCTGCAAGTAACTTGCTTTCTCATTCAATCAAAGAAATATGAATTACAATCTAAGCTCAAAGTCTCAGTAATGCCTTTCAATTTGGGTAGAGTTTCACTTCTAGTAAGGGGAAGATCTCATTCGAAATGATACAAGATATTACATTATATAGAGGCCTGAGGGAGGCTTGGCACTTTATCCCATGGAGTGACCCATTCGGTGCATTCAATGCCTTAGATGCATTATGGTCTTGTCAGGAAGGCCATGCTAGAGCAGGGTAGCTACCTTGACTATGGCATGTCGATTCATATCTAGTGCCTCCTCCTAAGCCTGAATCTTCAATTCCATCACCTTTTTAGTTGTGCAACTATTTATTCTATCTTTATCTCATAGGGAACAAATAGATGGTGCTTTCAATGTTTGCAGGCCCCAAATATCTACTCAGTGAACTACTCCACCTACTATAAATAACTCTCATTAAGTTTCCCTCTTTGTCTCTTCCTTCTCTTAGTCTAGCCTTAGGCTTTTTGAATGCATTTGGGTCTGCGCCTTGAGTCTCCTGGAATCAACAGACACTTCATTGTGACAAATTTGACATTTGCGGGTCCAGTCGGGCTCTTGTAGATGATGATACTTGTTGGCCTCTATCGATCTCTACAAGGGACATGTGGCATGGTCTAAATACATTTGTTAGTCACATAGATGCAGACACTTGGTGCATCCTGCTTCATTTAGTCACTTGTCCCTAGGCCCACCATGGTCTTTACTCAAAATAGTGAAGCTAAGGGAAGAGACTGCAGATATTGACACTTGGAGGCTCCCAAAAAACTTCAAGAGGGACATGGGGCAATATCTATCAATTTTTAGAAACAAAGTTTAGGGGGGCTCAGCTGTCGACACTTGGCAGCCTCTACCTAACTCTTTCTTTTGCATGTGCTTCTTTTCTTAACTAAGGCAGCCTTAGAACCTTTGAACCTGACGTGTTAAACTGATTAAACATTGAACCAATGAACCAAAATGGTTCAAGGTTAAATGGTTCAATGGTTCAAGCCTTTGTTTTGATGCTTGCCGATAGACCCTTTGATGAACCGGTTGAACCTGCTAATCCTTTTACCAAAAAGTTGAGAAAATGAAAAAATTGAATGTTTAGAACAAATTTTTGGAAAGGGGAGGGACAATTTTGGCCATGCAGGACCAAAATAGTCATATGTTGTCTAAAAAAATGAGGAGTCATTTTTCAAGGACAACACATAACTCAAGAACTATGATATGTACTTACCTACCCAAACATCTTATATAACCATTGCAATTGAGACACTCAATTAAATTAACCCTTTAACAACTCTAAGAGGGTATGAATGCTCATAAGGTACACAATTAATGTACCACACACATTTCACTATTCTCCTTTCTAATAAATAGAAGGATACAAAAATATTAATGGACTCATTAGGTCCTAAAGACTGAGCCACAAATATGATACCACATGTAACAACCATGTTGATTTTTACCTAAAATTACGTGACTTTTTTTTAATTAAACACATATACACTATAAATATATTACATGATGAGAATCCAACCAATGATAATATAAAATATTATAAGTGTGATAACTATAAATGAAGTATAATACATCATGCATCACTGATCACTAATCACTAACATCATAAGAAACACATCATAAGACAAATATATAAAGAAAATTACAATTAACTAGCCACTAATGTCAATGTAAAATTAGTAGGTAATTATATCTCATCATGATAATCTTTCAATAATAAATACAATATAATATAATGTACATTTATAAGATACATAGTTCCCCAAAGCATAGTTTCCCAAACTCTAGTATCTGTGGTAATTTCAAGGGTCATCTATAAATAAGTACTATAATGGTGATGTTAGGTTGTGGAGCTAAAAGCTTCACTAATGCAGACATGGAGGAGGTTGCAGATGAGTTTCAGAGTGTCACAGACATCGGCGTTGGTCTGGCCAACCGACATCGGCAGGATTAGACAAGAAGGCAACCGACGTCGGTCAGAGATCGGTCGGCGTCGGCGACCCCCAGGCGGACAGGGACCGACGTCGGTCACCTATGTAGTTCGACTGCGAGTTTATTATGGGCAGTTAGCTAATGAACCAAGTGTTTGCATGATGAGAGCTATTTTTAGACTGAGAGCTGTGGATCTAATTATTGTAATTAGATGTCTAATTATTGTTTGGATGAGATCTATATAATAGACTCATGGTTGTATTGTAAAGTTGTTCTAGTTTGAGTTGAGCAAATTTAGATCCTTTTATGTGTGAGGTGAGCAAGGGTGTTCCTCCTAGTTCCACAGTAGTACCAAGGTGGGTGCTGGTTTGGAGAGTTAGCAAGATTCTTCAGGGGTGTAAGATCTTGGTCAGCAGGTGTGCATGGCCTATATAGGAGATCTACATGGTAAGTAAGATCATTGATTTGCAGGTGTATGTGTGTGTAAGGTCAAGGTTCACAGGTGTGCAGAACCAGGTTGATTTGCAAGTGTGCAAGATCAGATAGGACAGTAACATAACAGGGAGTAGAATCAGGCAGGATCTACTTGGAGTATAGGTGTGTACTCAGATAGAGCGAAGAGGAAGGCAAGGGAGTTCCTTCCATAAGTATGGTCTATTGAATTGCAGGTTATTGTAGGTTCATGGGAGATCTACTTGAAGTACTTTGAGTACTTGTGGAGTGTGTGGAGCACTTGTGGTGTACGTGGAGCACGGGAGGTGAACACCAACTCTGTGTTTGAGTTGTGTGTTGGGACCTGAGAGAGAGAGCTTTAAGGAAAGAAGTACTGTTCACTTGAGGTGTGGGAAGCCTCTGAAGAGGTGGTGGAGAAGAAGTGGCATCTTCTTTATTGTATTCTTTTTTGTATAAGTATTAATACAAGTTGTGTATTGTCTCTCATATCTGTGTTATTCTGAATTCTAGTTACTTGTGTATTCTAGTTAATTTCTGCATATTAAGTTTCTTGGTTTGGTAATCAACTGTATGCTTCCGGTGTTTCGCATCCTGACAAGTGGTATCAGAGCAGGGTTGTTGGCTCATAGCTTGATACCACCTTACAAGTGGTATCAGAGCTAAGGTTGCAGGGAGCAGGTTTTTTGTTTGGTTACAGGTCACTCTCAAGGGTTTCTGATTGAGTGAGAGTAGAGCAATGACAGATCAAAGTAAGCTAAGAATGGAGGAGTTGAAAAGCACAGATGGTCACTTACGGTCCCATGGAAAGAAAGAGCAGGTAAAAGATTATTGTTGGTTGGTAGCAGATCAGCATGAAGGAACTGAAGATGCAGATGTTGCAGGTGTTGTTGCACATGATGCTTTTGGAGGTTTCTTGGATAAAGTTGAATCTTGGATAAAAGATTCGGTTGCCTCTTTCCATGCAGCCCCAGGTAGAGGAGCTGGTAAGCCTTGCCAAAGAATTAGCAAAGGGGAAGTGAAGCTGAAATTTCAGGCAGCCAACACACAGGTGTTGATGAAGGTCATGCAGGTCCCAGGTTTGGAGATATGGCTAATTTCTTCAGAAAGATTGGGTGATGAGAGATGCACAAGAACTCTCACAGCGGATGCACTTGAATTAGCTAGTGGTAAGAAAATAGGTACTCTTTATCTACTTGTTTATATTACTAATTCTTCTTCTATTGCAGAGATGTGGCTTCGTAGGCTTGGTCACATGAGCAAGAAGGAGATGCATGTTCTTAATCAGAAGACAGATATATTTGATAGGATTAAGAACTGGAAAGCCTTGGTGTACTTGGAGGAGATGGTGGACAGAGACCAGCAGATGGGGCTGGATACTTCTGAGCAGGGCAGTTTGGACATGGGAATTGATTCAAAGGAGCTTGTGGGTAAAAATTCATCACTCACAGGTGAACACAGATACCGATGTCGATCAGGAGGAACCAACATCGAACAGACAGGTGCCGATGTCGGTCATGTGCAGACCGAAGCCGGTGATGTCAGGCAGGGTAAGACCGACATTGGTCATGAAGACCGACATTGGTAGTAGATAATACTGATGTTAGTCAGGAGGACCGATGTCGGTAGTAGGGACACCAACATCGGTAGGGTCAGTAGTCAGGGACAGATGCATGGGAATCGACGTCAGTCGGATGCAGACTGTGGAGTGACCGAGGTCGGTCACTGTAACGGATTTTGGGTGGACAGCACATTGTCAAGGAGTCTCAAACACCCATATAGAGGACTGAAGACATAATTAGGCCCTCAAATTCATTGTTCCTCTTCTTTATACTCATTGCTGATTGTAGAGCAGGAAGGATCCAGGAAACAGGTGAGAGCATGGCAGGGATATGATGCAGAACCAAACGGGAGTTTTGGTAGGGTTGCCAGCAGGTATGAAAGCACAGAGATGAATGGATTCCTTAGTTGAAGAATAGAGTGAACGGACACGTGAGACGGAAGACCAGGTATATGGTCTTGAGGAGCTACAGGATAGTGGTACAGGTTTTGACGGGTGGAGGACGAAGCATGGCTTCAGTCAATGTCAAAGTAACTACTGTGGTTTGCCTTATCAGGTGAATGATGAGTCATGACATCATTCTATTGCTGTATGTGGATGGTATATTTGCTATCAGGGTTTGTACATACAGGGTTTTACTGAGCTAAGGGTAAGATTAGTTTCAGTGGCATGTCATGAGGAGTTTGGAGCAGTGAAATTCTTTGACATGGGGAGACATGGAGATCACAGGTTGATTTTGTCTCCAGTGGGAGCTGATGTGAATCAGGTGTTGGCGAGGTTTAGGATGCAAAGCCAGAGCACACTAAGGGCTGGATAGGTATAGTGTCTGAAATCACATGAGGTCTGGTATAGACCTGAGTATTCCCATGCAATGGGAACTGTCAGAGAGTTAGGAGCCAATTCGGGGAAGTGGGTTCTCAGGTATTTGAGAGGGACCAGCAGCAGGGATTCATGCTATGCAGGGTCAGGACTTCACTACATGTATTTGTAGGTTTGGATGTGGTAGGGTACTCGGATGACAGGAGGTACACCATGGGATGTGTGGTGGGTTGTCTTCAGGATTGATCTTAAAGAGGGATACAAACTAGGAAATAGATTAGACGGAGTACAGGTACAGGTACAGTGTAGCTGTTTATCTCTAAGTGGGAGATTGTTAGGTTGTGGAGCTAAAAGCTTCACTGATGCATACATGGAGGAGGTTGTAGATGAGTTGAAGAGTGTCATGGACATCGGTGTTGGTCTGGCCAACTGACATCGGTAGGATTAGACAAGAAGGCAACCGATGTCGGTCAGAGATCGGCTGGCGTCAGTGACCCCCAGGCGGATAGGGACCGACGTCAGTCACGTGTGTGGTTCGACTGCGAGTTTATTACAGGAAGTTAGCTAATGAACCAAGTTTTTGCATGATGAGATCTATTTTTAGACTGAGAGCTGTGGATCTAATTATTGTAATTAGATGTCTAATTATTGTTTGGATGAGATCTATATAATAGACTCATGGTTGTATTATAAAGTTGTTCTAGTTTGAGTTGAGCAAAGTTAGCTCCTTCTGTGTGTGAGGTGAGCAAGGGTGTTCCTCTTAGTTCCATAGCAGTACCAAGGTGGGTGCTAGTTTTGGAGAGTCAGCAAGATTCTTCAGGGGTGTAGGATCTTGGTCAGCAGGTGTGCATGGCCTATATAGGAGATCTACATGGTAAGTAAGATCATTGATTTGCAGGTGTATGTGTGTGCAAGGTCAAGGTTCACAAGTGTGCAAAACCAGGTTGATTTGCAGGTGTGAAAGATTAGATAGGACAACAACACAACAGGGAGCAGAATCAGGTAGGATCTACTTGGAGTATAGGTGTGTACTCGGATAGAGTGAAGAGGAAGGCAAGGGAGTTCCTTCCATAAGTATGGTCTGTTGAATTGTAGGTTATTGCAGGTTCATGGGAGATCTAATTGAAGTACCTTGAGTACTTTTGGAGTGCGTGGAACACTTGTGGTGTGCATGGAGCACGGGAGGTGAACACCAACTCTATGTTTTGAGTTGTGTGTTGGGACCTGAGAGAGAGAGCTTTGAGGAAAGAAGTACTATTCACTTGAGGTGTGGGAAGCCTCTGAAGAGGTTGTGTAGAAGAAGTGGCATCTTCTTTATTGTATTCTTTTCTGTATAAGTATTAATACAAGTTGTGTATTGTCTCTCATATCTGTGTTATTTTGAATTCTAGTTACTTGTGTATTCTGGTTAATTTCTGCATATTAAGTTGCTTGGTTTGGTAATCAATTGTATGCTTCCGGTGTTTCGCATCCTGACAAGGGAGAGAGAGCATCATCCAAGTGATTTTCCACACCAACAATAGACCAAAAATTCCTCACACTAATCCCATCATGGATTGGCCCTCCTTTCATGTTTGAGTAGATAGTGATGGCCTAGGAATCCAATGAGACAAGCTAGTACCCGTGTGTTGTATGATTTCTAAAACTAAACATGTGGTATATCAAAGAAACCCATCTTATTGTAAGATATCACAAAAAAATATAATTAATACTCATGAAATGATAATGTCTCACTAAAAATTAATTTTTCCAAAGTGTTCAAATAATAAATAATAGTGATCTATAGATCACTCAAAATTCATACACATCGCTTGATCGGATTACCTTCATTTGACATTATTATACTAGTAAGCTAGTGAAGTCCATCTCACTACTTACTCAATATAAATAATGGATATTGGCTAACATAATATAAAATATATATTCATACCAGTTACATCATATAGCAATCATATCACATAATATGTTAAGCATAGGATAATCAAAAAACATATATTTATCCATCAAATGTATAAATAAATTGTTGCCATCAAATTATGCACCCTAGGACACTCTTTGAAGCACCCTAAATTTTATGTAACATTGAATTATCTCTCAAATTTGTGGGAACTTGTAAGAGAGATGAATCTCTAAGATTGAAAGGCTAGCTCCCTGAATTCTTCTCTAAGTGCTTATCACCTAATCTAATGCTTATTCATGAAAAGAGTTAAGAATTTGCATAAAATGAAAAATATACTAGAGTTGTGATCCAACAAGATATATCCCATATAATATCATACTTATACTAAAAAACAATGCTTTCAAAGACCAATTCCATGGATTGAAGGATCCTAACATAGTGTTGCAATGTGAAGGTAGAATACTTGAGACAATCAACAAGATACTTGACCTAAGTTAAGGTTTCATACCATAGATACAATTGCATACTTGAAAGAGGTATTAGTACATTCAACACACTTCACATAACCTGTTAACATCAGAACTCTTGCTTAAACATGAAGCATAAAGGGAGTAAGGATGATACTATCACTTAGCTCTAGTATACATCACTCACATACTTAGACAAAATGTTCACAACTTATAATTAGACTTGTATTAAATGTTAAAAATCAAAGTGTAATGTAATTTTAGTAGTTATTCACCATACCAGCTATGATCTCTTTTACAATGGCCAAAATGGATCAATTTATAGAACCTTGAGGAAAAGAGAGAAAATAAAAGTTGAAAAGGCACCAAGACATGTGTCACCAATGTGAATATCAGTTAAAAATGAATGAGAGAGATTTATGGGGTGATAAATATCATATAATGAGTTAAAAATGTCATTTAAAATCATCCAAGACCTAAAAATAGTCAAGAAACTCCTTTTCTATGCATAGAAAACTTCCCTTCATGATTGGCCTTACAAAACTATCCTAACTCTATAACTAATAAAATTTGATGATTAATATAAGTAACAAGGGTTACTAAGAATCCTTCACATGCATTGGGGAGGATCTTGACCCTTCTTATCATTATAGCCATGCATGATCATACTTGATAGTCTCAAAATAGCCCTTTTCCCTTCACCTCTCACACTTGTCACCTTCAAGATATAAAAACCTACAATATGATCCATAAAATAATAGGAATGAAATTTTTAAGGAGTGATCATACCATCAGTTATAATAAATTGGCCTTAAAAGACTCCTAAAATGAAGATTCACCATTATCTCCAAGTCCTCTCTAGCTAGTTCACTGGACTGGCTGAAATGGGATAATTAGTAAAAACACTTAGGATCTTATAAAATTGATCCAATTATCATGATGACTTAAATAAATTCCTAAAATTTCCTCCAAAATTGATTTGGTCTCTTGGAAGTTCATCATGCTTACAAAACACCCAAAATGGTCAAAATAAGCCATGTTTTGCCCTAATCTATATAGGTCCATACAAAAAAACTACATTGGGGGTGCCTGGGAAAGTATTCTACATTTTTCAAAAGTTTTAATGAATTTACATTGCATCTTCATTCTTAATTTTCAATTTCTCCCTAGTCGACTCCTTGAGAAGGGTTTACAAGGGTTTTGAAGCAATTTTCATTCTTAGCATTTGTTCATAGCCATGGAATTTTGTAATTATAATAAATTTCCATTTATGTCTCCTCAAATGCCTCCTTCAAATTCTTTTGATGTCTCAAGGTCCCATGCAAAGCTAGGTGGAATTTCTAAGCACTTGAAGTTGACATTCAAGCTCATTTTTTGCTTCTCGGTGGGGTCTGAATGCTTCCTAATCCAAAAATGGATTCTTGTAGAATTTATTTTAAAATCAAGGGTTGTAAAATCCCTATATATAACCTATAAACTTCCTCTAACCATTATAATGGATTTCCAAAAATTTTAAATGGAAATTGATCCCTGTTTGGTTCTAGGCCTAGACCTTGCCAATAGGTTTGTCTACATCTTTGAGTTCCTCTTGACCCTATAATGGTTTTATTTTAAATTTTATTGATTTAACACACCGAAAATACCTCTATAAACATGTATTTATCACTTGGAAATCACATATTATGTTTAAAATGCATATGACGTCTAATTTAGCTTTTAGCCCTAAGGCTTTCCTTCACATTTGACTGTAACCCTTGTTGTGTAGGGTGACCTGTTTGATCTCAATCCTTATATAAAGGTTTATTATTCTCATCCATGTGTCCACCAGATATTAAAACATTATTTTCTAATCCAATTGATTTATAGTTCATCATCCTTCACTTTTCCCCAAAATAGTCATTCTTGTGCAAGGATGTCCTTGCTCTACGACAAAATACAGAGTATTAGGCCTACTTATTTGGGAAAAGTGAGTATGTTAAAATATTAAAAAGGTCCTAATGACTAAATATACCAATTTTTTTGTCAAATTACATGTTTATGGGGTCTAACCATCCCAATTTCTTTAAAAAGGGGGTAAGAAAACCTTATTTTTGCATGTTCTTGTCCAAACCTCCTCGTGGATACTCCTTCTAAACCTATTTGATGAATCCAAGTTGTTCATGTATTTTCCTTACCCTAATTTAATTATTTTTAACCTATGGATCCACTCAAAACCTCTCTCCTAATTGGGATCTCTAAACTCACCTCTTGAAACAAGGATTTCCTTGCCTTGTTTGTATGAACTTAGTCCATTTTACTATGAGAAAAGGGCCTTGGGTGGATTTAGGATGTATTTTAAATTTTATTTACTTAATTTTATCATGATGAATCCATATCACAATGTTTAAAACTTCTTATTTCTTCCTTGGGCACCAAACTCTCATCATGTCCCTCTCTTGCTTATGACCCTGTCTAACTATGACAACGAACATGGGATCTTATTTTGGGTGCCTTTCATTGGAGATTTTGGCCAAGGATTAGATAAATTATATATTATATTTGACTCACCTTAATTCCAATTTTAACTCATCTCTCAAGCCTATCATATTTTATTTTTAGGCCTTCCAATTGCTCACTATCCTCTTGGACTGAGATAGTCCTAGGTCTCTACATGTAGGTGTTTTGGGGTTGGTCATTAGCATGAAAATAAAATTTATTAATGTTATGGTAATTAAATTAGATCCAAAAGTCATTATTTTTTACATTTATATTTATTTTAGCTTATAAATTCCTTAAGACTCCTCTAAAGTCCATCATCTCACTTCACTATCTGCTCAGCTATAGGTGGTTATTTTTCATTCATTTTAGGCATGTAGGTGATTTCTAGGTCAAGATAGACTTTATCATGGTACATATAATGGTATGTAAGTGTTATTTTCTTTCAAAACATAAACTTACTTCACCTTATTCCTATCTATACCATTTCACAAACCTTGACTTTTCTGCCTATAGATGATTCCTCACAGTCCTGTGTATGAATAAAGGAGTATGCATTAGGGTTTAAGTCATTGGATTTATCCTTCTCTCATGCCATATTAGATTTTAAAAATCATTAAAATTTATATAATATATTATAAAACCAAAATGGGATGCAAATTTAACCTTTTGATCAATATCTTATAGATAGCACTACCTTGCTTTAGTAGTTTGTTATCCATTTCTAGGCTTTGTAAAATCCAATCTCTATTCATCATTTGCTTCTCAAAATTGGCACAATTTTTATATGTGGATATGGATACCATGTTATCAAAAACTAAATCTTGGATCACCTTTAAATTTAATTTTTTGAGGTCCCTAAAAACCTTCAAGGCCTCTATTTGCCATTTTTAGGGACAGAGAACCCAATATGGCCTAATCAGAGTCCAACTTCCCATTTGATGATTTGGCACTTTTTATTTTCAAACTAGGATGATCAATAGGTATTTATAAGACTTACCATAGCAATTAATCTCAAATTTAATTTACCAATCTATTGGAACACCTCTAGAAGCATTGTCTATGGCATCAGTTGTAGATGATCATTCCTTCTATACAGGAAGAATTGGGCCCATTCTCCAAATATGCAAGTTTATAGCACCTACATTCCTCCATAAAACATTTAAATTTAAATTAGTGGTCCCAAGATATTAAGGACCATGTAAAACCTTCAAACTTACATTTGTGACATTAGCATGCTCCTGTAGGTGGATTTATTTGACTGTGACATACAAGGAAATCATAAAATGGCAAGAAACATGTCAAGAATGATTTAAAAACACCTAAATAGAAATTTTAAACACTTTAATTTCCAACATACACAAGGATAATTTCCAAAAAAACATTAACTAATGTGAAGGAAACATTTTTAAAGTAATTGAGATGACTGTGAATGCAAACTAGACATTTTGCAAGCCTAAAAGAGGCTTCCTCAAACAATTAAACTCTCCAAAATAAGAAGCATGGAAAAATATTTAAAATAATTTGGAGACACCTAAAACACACAAATCCATTAATCCAAAAAAATAAACTCTGAGATAAGCTCAAATAGTGACCCCCTCATGGTTGAACATGAATAAAAAGATGCCTAAGATCAAACTAATTTTTCATAAAGGAGGATATACCAAATATAAATTTATTATTATCAAAATTAATTTCACTCAAATTAATATCCACCCCTATAATCACTCCTCCCAATTCCACTTGTACGGCCCATGCCAAATGCATGAAGTTGTTCCTTCTTTGATTGCCAAGTGAAAATGGAGGAAAACAAGTTGAAAATGATTTTTTTTCATTTTTATTGAAAAAAAGTCATTTAAATGGATGTTGGGAGTGAATAGTTACTCTTTTCATGTTTTTACTTGATTATGGACTTAGAAAATTTGTACAAGTGCCCAAAACCTCTTATTTTTTAGGGAAAATTGCCATCCACTAAACATAACTACTTATTGTCTATAAAATAACTATTCATAACATTATCCTAACATGATCCACATTTAAACTCACTTGGGTTTCAAATTTTCTTGCATTAAAATATGTACAAGTCATTAAATGGGCTAAGATATGACCAAAAGGCCCCTTTTCCACATGAGACACAACCTATGATCAATTTATGACTTGTAAACATATTAAAACATGTCAAGGACCACCTTAGGATATTTTTAACATAATTTTACCCTTTAACTACATTTTAATAGGGTTGACCAACCTTTGAATCAAGTTGACTAGCCTAGTATATAGGGGGTGAACTTCAACAAGGACTAGGGAGAGGATGCGTATGATAATAGACCAACATGACACCCTATAAGACACATGGGAACTTTATTAAAAGTTAAAAATAGTATGGGTTGACCCAAATTTGACTTGGGGTCAAATTTGGTCAACATGAATCTCACATTATTATCTATCCCATATTAGAAATAATGACTATAGTTTATACCACCTAGATAAAATACACATTTAACTACAAATTATATTTACCACAATTAGTTTCTAAACATACTACACCCTATGATAACCCATATTAACATAGTTTAGTGTTTTTAAGCATAATTGTTAAATACCATAATCAATAAAATTAAGTAGTCATAAATCCATGAAAGCATAAGTTTCTACACAAATAGTTAGATATAAAAAAAAAAGTCTCAGTATACACAAACATAGAAAAATCCATTTTATCATTAGTTATACTCTTAGGGGGTATTGTATACACACATAAATAAGTCTCTATTAACTATCACAAAACATGTTATTCATAGAAATAACCAACTCTCATACATTTAGTCCATCAAACATATGAATGAGTTTTAGGTATATCAATTATAATTTTTAACTCCCAAGTATAACATTCATTTATACTATAGTATTCTATGACATCCTATAATATCATAATTCACAACTACATAATAAAACTTATGATTTCAAGAATTAAATGACCCACACTCATTAATAATAATCAAGTAAGTACAAGATTATATCACCCTAGTATACCCTAAGTTTAAACTACATGCTATTATAACTTATAGGCACACTTCATTATGCACTATTATATGCTATATATGTCTAAACACTTTTAAATATTAACACACTTATAATATGTACCACCCATAAGTCTTTAATACTATTTGTATATATACCAATAATCATTTATGATGCAAGTCAAGGTTTTTATAAGATTTAAATAG
>JARHVA010005607.1:555000-615000 GCA_037957365.1 Torreya grandis | reverse complement strand
TCAAAGCCTAGTTAAAAATAACCAAATCAAGTTTGTTAACTATAAATATCCATGGATAATCAAATAGTTTTCTTAGTGAGGAATAAGGATGTAACCCTTTTAGCAATCTCCTTCAAGGGTAAGGCACTTGATTGGTATGGGAATTTGAACCCTAGTTTTGTTGACTCATAAGACCACTTGGGTGAGATTTTTATGAAGAGACTTGAAGATGAGTGACCACTTATCATTGATCGAATAACTAACCACCATCCATAGGTTCCCTCAAGAGGTCATACAAGATTTTAACACTAGATTTTATAAAATATGGGATAGAATCCCAATCTTGGTGAGGCCTATTTCACATCATGCATTTATTTATTACATCAAGGTTTATAATAGTGATATATCCATTATGATACAATCCATGGGAGGGGATACATTACCTAATGTCTATGAAATTTCTATCAAGGCTGAAAATTGTCTTATACAAGCTGGGAAGATCTCTCATAGGCCCTTTATAATCTTATTTCTTGATGTGCAAACTTCTATGCCCACTATTTCTCCCATCCCTAAACTAGGGCATAAGCAAACTACCTCTAACCAACCAAGTAATTCAAATTATGAATATTTGATAAAGGTTCTTAGAGAAGACGTATAAAATCTCAAAAGGAAATAACAATAGTATCAATGGAGATCTTACCATGGTTCCTATCAACCACATCAACCCTATCAGTCTTATCAAGATAATATGCCATCCTTTCAAGGCCATTCTCAAGGGAAAGGGTAGCTAACTCAATTAATATAATAAAATGGTCAAAATTCAAATGTTTCTTCTACCTCATAATCTCTAGTACCTATCTAAAAAAACCTTATGTAAGATAATGAAGAACATCTTCCATAGAACTAGCCACATGATCAATCTACCTATGCAAATGAGGAATTCAATCAAGCTTTTATGGTACAATGTGGAATAATGCTTGTTATAACACAAAATGAGTTACCTAGTGAAGGAGAGATTAATGGAGGGAATGCTCAATCATAAGTTATTTTGGTTAACTATATCCAATAAGATTCATGTGCAATGAACTATCAATGGAATCTAAATAAGGAATCAAGTCCTATAAATATAAACATAAGGTCAAAAAAAAGAGTAGTTGAGGAATCACAAGAGACAAGTAAGGATCCAATCATTAACTATCCAACATCATTAGGGGTAGGTGTGTCCAATATGATCCCTAATTCTCAAATAAATCAAAAAATTTATAATGTCAAAGGTTCATTCATTCAACCAAATTCACAAGCTCTATGCAACACTATCCCTACTAATGGACAAGCTAAAGTTAGTATCTCTTTCACAAACATTGTAGAATAGATGAAAAGGGTCCATGTAAGCATTCCATTATGTAATACACTTTCAATCCCTAGATAAAGTGAACTTCTCCAAAAGGAATTTTCCAAATACAATACATCTTCAAGACAAGCTAGTGAAAAGGGGATAGTTTTAACAAATGCATTGAAGTCTAATAATGGGAAGCTAGATAAAACTGAGTATAAAAACCTCCTCTATACCTCTATCTTATCATTAGAGATTAATTAGTCCACAACTTCCTAATTGATAGTGGAGCAAGTATCTTAATCATGCCAAAATAAGTAACTGACAATCTAAACTTGAAATATGAACCAAACTCCAAAGGTGTGTTGTAATTGGATGGATCAATAGCTAAAATAGTGGGAATCATCAAATTTTTAAAAATTACTCTTCATGCTTGTCCTACCTTCTCTATTTCACAAGATGTTTTTATTTTATATGTACCTCCTCATTTTTCTTTATGTTTGTCAGGGACTTTACTGCTAAGATTGAGGTGTACTTGACTTCAAACTGGTCTTATATGGCATTTAGGAGTATATATGGAGCTAAATTTTCAATAAAGTCTTAACTTAGAGACAAGTTTCATGTATAACCTTATGTACCAAATTCATATAGTATGAATTACACTATCACTAATGAGGGGGACCATCCTAATGACCAAGAACCAGTTGTACCTCTTGATGGCATACTCGATATTTTTCTAGATGAATGGGGTATTAAAAACCATGAGTTTGATCCTTTCAACACATTGAAGAGATTTGTCTATGCATCTACTGCATGTATGAATAAGGATAAGTCATACCATCCCTTTCAAATCCCAATAAAAATGAATAAGGAATGTGGTAATTGTTATTTTATGGTTCAAGGAGAAAAAATGGAGTAGGGGTAGTATAATTCTTATGTTTGCTTCCAAGGAGAATTACTTTTATTCTATTAGGTTCTAATTTGTATTATCTTACAATGCATCAAAATATGAAGGACATGTTCATGGCCTCTAATGTATAAGGAAGAAAGGTATAAAGTAATTGCAAGCATATGGTGATAGTGAATTAATAGTATAGTAGGTTAGAGGATAAAATTCTACAAAGAATCCATTATTGAAGGCACATAAGCATAGTATTTGGGACCTTATTGAAGAATTTAAGGCCTGCAAATTTAAATTATTCCCAAGAGAAAATAATCATCATGTTAATAGATTGGAAGTAGTATGGTCTCATTATGATATCCCAAATGATATCAAAAGAGAGAAACATCAACCACATGTTAAAGTATTGGTTAGGCCATCTATCCCAGATAATAATGTAAGTTGGTAAGTCTTTGATAGTGATAAATAGATTTCATGTTTTCCATGTGAGGAAGTTGAATTCTCCTCAAAGAATCAGGCCAAGTTTTAACAATAATATGGTGACCAAATAATGCAACTACAGTCCAACAAACTCCCTAAAGTATTGGTGACCCTTGAAAACATATTCAATGAATAAGATCAAATGACAAAAGAAAAGGTAGGCATGTCTACAAATGAGGAACATTTTGAAATAATTTCCATATTCAAGGACAAAATCCTCAAGTTAGGAAAGGTATGTACTAAGGCTGAGAAGGATGATTTTGTTTAATTATGTAGATTATTTTCAAATGTCTTTGTATGGGAGTATGGTGACCTAAAAGGATTTTACCCTAGATCAACACACCATTGAGTTAGACCCAATTGCACAATTAGTGAGACAAAAAAAAGATACATAAATCCCAAGGTTAAAATTTTGATGAAGAAAGAGATTATCAAGTTGATTGAAACAAACATCATTTTCTCTATTAAGCACTCTTCAATCTATCCCTTATGAGGAAGAGAAGTGGGGAAATTAGATTATGTGTATATTTCAAAGATTTAAATAGGGTGTCTTTGAAGGATCATCATCCTCTACCTTCAATGGATAAAATACTTCAAATGGTTGCAAGGTCTAAATGTTTTTCCCTCTTGGATAGGTATTTTGGTTATAACTAAGTTTTGGTGAAATAAGGGGGCCAATATAAAACTACCTTTACAACCAAATGGGTCACCTATGCCTATAAAAATATGCATTTTGTGCTATCTAATGTAGGAGCTAATTTTTAAAATGATATAAACATGGATTTCCAAGATTTGATTAACAAGATGGTGATAATGTACCTTGATGATATTACTATTTTTTCAAAAATTCTAGTGACCATTTAGATCACCTAAGACTAATTTTAAAAATGTGCAAGTAATTTGGGATATCTTTGAAACCCCAAAAAATTGTTTTTTCAGTCCATGAGGTTAAGCTACTATGCCATATTATCTCAAAGGAAGGGCTAATCATAGACCCTAAAAGGGTGAAAGACATTTTGGCCTTGTCTCTACCATTACATAAGAAAGCAATGTAGAGTTTTCTTGGAAAGATAAACATCATTATAAGTCTTATACCTAGTTTTTACAACCTTGTAAAACCTTTGACAACCATGTTAAAGATGCATCTAGAATTTAGTTGGACTAAATAAGGGAGAAGCAATTTGGAGGTTATAAAACAAGACATAGCACAAGTACCTACCTTGAATAACCCTGACCCCTCAAAATACTTATTTTTATGGTTTCTCTAATATTGACACCATATTTTCCATGTTAATGTAACAAAATAGTGAGGTTATTGAGCAACCCATTACATTATTTAGTTAAAGCCTTAAAGGCTATGAAGAAATGTATATATTTATGGAGAAACAAGTCTTAGAAGTCATAAAAAATATAAAAAAGTTCAGGCATATGGTCTCAAGCAATAAAATACACATTATGGTATCCCATCCAATCATTAAAGACTTTCTCCTCAATAAAGACCTGAATGAGAAAAGGACAGGTTGGATTACTAAAGTAATGGAGTATGATGCAGAGATTAAGGTCACAAAATTAGTAAGGGGAAAATTAATATGTGAGCACTTAACATTGGACCTCCAAAGTAATAAGGAGTCAATTTTGGCACTATAAGATGAGCCTCAATTAGTAGTAATTTCACCTCATACAATTTGGATACAAAACATGGAAAGATTATTACAAACAAGTGAGTGTCCAATTGGTTTAGACAAGTCAAAGAGAAGGTATTGTTAGCAACCCAAGTTGTACCCTATAAAGGAGAGTGTTCAATTATTCTTCAAACTTGGACTAACATGGGAATGGCCTAATGGCTATGGGTGACTTTATCACTAGGCTAAACCTCTAGATTATGGGGCTCACTCCCCTAGTGCATCTTTTTGGATCATTTCACTAAGACCTATTAATATTGGGGTATAAAGGGATAGAAAGTGTTTAAAAGGAAACTACTCTAAGGGGTGGTGATGCACCAATGTAAACATTCATCCACTTAATTTGGACTCCTAACAACATTAGTGAACCAGAAATGAACTAAAGCATTATCTCCAAAGCTCCTAAACAACAAAATTTCATATAAAGGTCATAATGAATGACTAAAACTTAGAGGTGAAGGATGAGAGGCATATCTTAAGTCACTTCCAACTAGATTACACTCCAAACATGATCACCAAACTTTGACACTTCATACAACTTGCATAAGATAACTTATCAGCATTTAGGTATGACAAGGACATGATAAGGGAAGATTTATACCACTTATACACATAAAAAGAAACATAAACACACTATAATCTAATAATTGATAAGTTACAATAGTTTATTCATTAGTCTAAGAGGTCTATCAAGTACAAACTTAGGTAGAGTTTCCTTATACCTAGGTGAGGGATACAAATTAAAGCCTTAAGGCTTGAATATATAGCATAAAAGGAAGATGAAGATGGGGAGAATGGTGTGAAGGAGATAACTATGGGTCATAAATTACCATAATAAACTTATACATTAGTTATATCAATTACAATAGTCCTCCAAAATACTCTCCATGTGTTGATGTTCTTCAATGACTCCTTAAGCGCTAAGGTGGGGTAGTAGAGGTTGTTGTTGACTTGTTAAACTTATCTTCAAGCATAAATATGTCCCTATTTTTTAAAATACCTCCTCTTCTTGGAAGTTACAACATCAATTATATGTTATTAGGCCATCATAAACATACAATAGTCAATACTCCTCTTAAACATATTGACCAAGTCAAGAAACTGATTTTTTCCTCCATTATCACCATTGAAAGTGCATTTTTTAACAATTAATAATTAGTTACATGGCATAATATCTATATAATAACTCACTTGATTAATCCTCTATGCTATCCTTCAACATTCTTGTTGACTAAGTAGGCCAAATAGGCCAATTAGGCCTAGTAGCCTAACTATTTGCATTTAGTGACCATGAAAGCTTGTATGAAATGTTGAGAACCTATGTATAATTGTGATTTAGGTATGAAAAAATGTTTCATACTGATCACACCTAAAAAATTTATATATTAGGTGACTAGGTCACCTTCTCCTTCTAGACTGGCTATTTAGAAAAGACATACAGATCCATTTGCAGGCATAGTTTTGGGCATATAATGACTTAACTAGACAAAAAAATTTATAAACCTTCCCTTATAATGATTGTCATCATCCCAAATAGTTATATACTATATAAGTATCTCAAAACCTTGAAAGATTACAATTTTCTAAAAATTATGTACAATGTTTGTACAACACAGTACTATGTACAATATCTCTTCTAAGTGTTCTACATGTTTCAAGTGTTTATCAGGTCTTTCAAGAATTTTTGGTTGCCAAAATCTTTGTTTTTCTTAGGTTTGGTCTTGCAGTAGGGTTTAAGTAAAGTTTTTGAGTTCCACCATATTGATGATGGTTCATAAAGTATGGACCTCCAAACCAAAACTTATTATTATGGATCTTAGGTTTGTTGACCCCTTAAACTTTCTTAAAATCTTGAGTTCCCATGCAAAAGGTGTGTTAATATATGAACGTAAGTTGGTAGGCTTGTAGTCTTCTATAAGCAATCTAGACATGATTATAGTCTTAACCTTTGTTCATAATCTTGAGATCCTAAAATAAACTCTCTCTATCATGGATCTTAAGTGTGTTGGGGTGCCTAACTCTTGATAAGATCATTTTCCCCAAGTAATTTTTTGGTGGGATATCTAAGCACTTAAATAGACAACTTGAATTGACGATTAAGGGTTGTGTGGTTTGAGTTAGTTTTTGATTCTAATATGGCCTTATTATCACATTATCCTACCTAAAAAAACCTTATAATACCTGTACCATCCCCCCAAACATATTCATGATGTCAAAATTTCTTAGGAGGGTCTGGACACAATTATATGTTGATGTGAGCCTTCTAGGCCTAAAATAGGCTTTTAGGCTTGATTAGCCTTAACTAAATTTTAGGAGTATAAGTAACCTATGGTGACTTGGAGGGATTAAAAACCATCATAATACCCCCATCTCACCTATTTTTATCCTCTACAACTACCTTCAAACACTCAAACTTTGACTTTAGTCCTCTTTTTTAAGTGATTGGTTGTAGGTCACTGTTTATTGTTAGCTTGAGGCATTTGGGTTTTGGGGTCTAGATAGACTTTTATCTTATTTTTTTTGTTGTGTTTATGGATTTAAAAATACACAATATGTCATAAATTTATCACCCTTATCCGACCTGATAATTTATTCTAGATCTATTACTTGTATACCTTTAACTCCCTTGCCTAGGGTTTCTTGGTAGTCAAGACTACATAACCCTTAGGTCTGAATTCTATGCATTTTCTATCTCAAATGAGGTCATAATTACTTGAAATAATATACTCCACATTATTAATTTCCTCCTTCAGGTGTCTCATCCTTCATTTAACCTCATCATCATGCATAGACCCCTAATTGATATGTACAGGTTTGTTTTTATCAGTCTTGGGCCCAACATGCCTAAAAAGGCCATTAGTCTCTCCCACCAAAATAAGAATTTTCTCACTTTGGAATCCTTGATTCATATCTTTAACTCTCTTTTAGGTGTTTACAACTTCAAACATCCCCTTAAATATGTATAAGTCTCCAGTTGACATGTGTAAACTGGTTTAGGTGTATTAGGCATAAAGGGCTTGTGTATGCTTGTCAAGTTCTTCTTCACTTATATTAAATGGAATAAAATATTTATTAAATTTTAAGAACCTAATGAAATAAATAATATTTTTCATATTTTCATAACTCCATTTACATTTCCACTCTTGGATACTCATCATATTCCCATTTTCTTTGTCAATAATTCTACTTATGTGTGACACTCAGGTCTATTTAGGCCTATGTATGTGTATTTTCCTCTTAAGTAAAAATTTGAGTTCATCTTGATAAATATATAATAAATAATATAAATTTAAAATTACACATAAACTTTGAAACCCCTTCATCTCTATATTATCCTCTAGGCATGCAAAATATCTTGGACTACAGTCATAGGTCTATTCACATCCATCTTAACATTGAAAGGTCTAATATGTTATTAGATCTTATCCTGGTCTCAAGTAATGAGATAATCCATTATAAACATATAAAAAATTACAAAAACCATGTTTCCTTTATAGACATATAATTCCTAGCACCATTTATGTTGAAATTGTCAATCTTACTCTAATTGTACTCAAATGCACAATTTAGGCCAAAATTACTAAAAATGCATTAAAGGGTTCAAGCTTGTTATATGAAAGTGTTTATTTATGCCAATGTATCCTTATATGGGTAAATACATTTTATGCGATTCCTAACTTTTCTTAATTCTTTTTTAGTCAAAATGGCAATTTTGCATTTTAGTGCTCTAGATCACTCTTTTCTTTCAATTTGTTAGTACACGTCACATACCTTTGTTATTTTATGTTAGCAACATCCTAAATGGGATAATGGTCTATACGCATCTAACATCACCTTCCAATTCCTCTCAATTCAAATTATGACCCATTAGTATGACTTTCTGACCATTTTGTTGAATTATGCACCAATTTCCAAAGAATTGCACTAAAATTGATTAATCTTAATAAAATTAAACCAAATTATGAGCTTAAGTATGAATTCCATGGAGAAAATTGAATATTTATTTATTTTAAATTTATAATGAATATTTGCATAAATTAATTCTAGGATCAATGGGGTGCCATTCATAAGCCATATATGTAACAAATATCAGGTTTATGGGCACCCATACCTAATTAATGCCTCTTCCTCCCAAATATTTATGATGATATTTATGGATTTATTATGCAATATTAGATTAATTCATGGCCACACATCTCAATATTGAGGTGGATGGTCATGGTTGATCCTGAACCATTTGAAAAATCTATAAATAGAATGGCTAGAACATCATTTTTAAGCTTAAATTGTGTAAACTTTTAATGCAAGATTCTCTCCACAAGTCATTTGTGTAGTTTGATAAATGCTTTATTTAAAATAGGATAGCTTCATTTGATAGGAATATATTTGATTTCTTATCTTGAGCCTAGATTATGCATGGTGATCTTGAGATAATGTAGGAGCTTGGAATCCATTGTTGACAAACACAAGAATACCAAATCATGGGTAAAAACATGCTTGGAGCCGCTTTTGGATGGTGGAATCACTTGGGAAGGTAATATGCATATGTGCTTTCTTTCAATTGCTTCTTATTGTTATTTAAAAACCCCATTGAATAGGTTAGCCTACATTGTTCATTCTTATGCATTCTTTTACATGTTTCATGACTAATGCTTGAACTAATCCTCTTTGTAATCAAAAACTACATTTTGGCATGCCCGATGGGACCATAGCATCCATTCAAGAAAGAAAGACATCTTGGAAATATTATATTTCCATTAAAGTCATTAAAAATTACTTTAACATCAATTTTTATTCTCATTTTCCCATGTTATTTATGTTTTTTATACACACACATGTCACATAGTGACCGACATCAATTCTAGTTGATTGGCATTGGTCAAAGCCAATCAACATCAATTAGGTAGAAGGGGAAAATACAGCTAAAATTTTCAATTTTAGAGATTTATTCAAGTTTGTTTTTATCAAATTCAATTTTATAAGTCTCTTGTCTAAATATTTATTGATCCAAAATGTTTTCTTTTGGATTTTTATCCTAACAAGTGAGCTAACAAGTATTTGTGAGCATAACATTTTTGCCTTTGAATTCATAGATGACCATTATCGGTTGGTTTAGACTAGCCATGGTTAGGATATAAATGGAATCGATCTCGTAGCAATTGGAATTAGTCAACAGTGATCGACATTAGTCTCTATATTTTTGAAAAAACATAGACTCGAGAGTAAAAAATCAAAAGTTACTTGTTTCATTTGCAAATATGCTTCTAAGCTAAATAAGACTCTCTAATTTTTCTTTCGAGACCTATAAGTAAAAGTGTTTATTTGAGCATAATTAAGTCTTTTTAACATTTTATTTTGTGTTTAAAAATAATTAAGAACCTTCCCTTTAGTGTTTAAAAGGAAAATGACATGGTTTATTTAATTGTTTAAGTGGATGTTTTTCAAAAAAATTGCAAGCTAAATTCAAGAGGTCAAGAACTTCACTTCACATTTCAAATTTGGTGTTATAAAACCCAATTTTAACTTAGTAAATTTCAAATTTATTGAAATTTGTTTTATGTAATTCATTTATCACTTACTTGTTAGGTTGTTTGAGCAAAAGGAATTTCATTTGTATGCTCTCCCCCCATCCCCTATAGGGAACTCGGGTGATCAAAAGATCCCTTTTATTGAAAATGTACCTTTGTTAAATCAATAAAAAGGAAGTTATTTAGGCTCTCCAAAAAACTCATATGGTTTGGGTGATCTAAAAATAACCCAAAAGCCTTTTTACTTAGATTTTATTTGATGTAATTTTGTCTTTTGAGGGGGATGTCATTACCTCCCATAGGTTCTCTAGGGAAGCATTAACCTAGGGCTTCATTTCCCAATAGTGTTTCAACCCCATTCCATGATGGGGTATACAAATCAAGTTATGAATACTACTAGAGCTAAGGGGTTTAGCAACTAACCTCTCCTTTAGTAACGAAATCTCGAGTTAGGTCTAGTTAACCAAATGATTCCACTAAGTAGTCCATAGATGGAATAATCATGCAAAGGAATAGACCCTTGCATAATAAGGTGATTGGTATGAACACAATTAATGTGTTGTATCTCGTGTGTTAACCACACTTGGGACCATCTAGGTAGTCATAAATTATAAGTTTTAGAAATCCCCACTTATTGTGGAGTATTATTGATGTAGGGTGTGCCCAAAGGTCCATGTCACTATGTTGTCACTTGGAAGAAGTGGGGGTGTAAAATACCCCACCAATTAATGTGATTTTATTTTGGATGAACACTTAAACTTCCTTCCAAGTGTACGTATATAGATGGATTTCAACAATACAAAGCAAACCTTGTTAGTTTAGTGCTTTAGATGATTAATTAGTTGTATTTTTCTTTTGGTCTTAGCTTACTTGGTCTTGATTAGAGTCAAAACTTTCTTGTAAAAAAATGTCATAACCAAAACACATTGTCCACCAATTTCTTAAACAAGGAGGTGCTACGCTAGTCAAATCCAAATCAATCTTTGCCTTATTCAAATTTGCCATCTTAAACGTTGTGTTTTGTCTTTTCTAATTACACATTTATGTTGCCCATTTGAGTCTAAACCACTTGCCTAATTATATTTAAGTCCTTCATTGATAGTTTAAATTTGAAATTACACCTTTTTAAGTTTATAAGGTTGACATGTTAGTTGGGTTCACCATTTACACTTGACTTGAAATAACTTGGGTTTAATTTCCTATTTAAATTGAAGGTTGTTTATAGAATCATCATTCATTTTCATCATTGGTGAACTTAGGTTATCTTATGCATCACTTGAACTCTAATTTTTAGAACATTTTTTATACGACCATTCCTATTACCATGTGGAGGAATTATGATACCCATTTGGTTCTATTTTTATAATTAGGAATTCTTGCATGTTTCCACGTCATTAGTTTCCTGGTTTGCATTGTCTCCTTAATCCAAAGGTATTTCTTCTAGTTTCCTAGTAGAAACTCATCAAATTTGAACTAGATTTTATGGTATTGGCATATCTCTCAACCTATGTTTGGTGTACTAGTTTACACTTAGGTATTTAAGTTATCATTCCCTCTTCTAATTCATACTATTTTAACTTTACCCAAGGTTGATTAAATTCATGAACATCATTCTTCTAATTATGTGTGGAACTACGCCACCCTCCTTATTATAGTCTCTTTGGTTACCTAGTCACCTTATTTAGAAAATATCAAGACACATACCTTGTTCAAATATTTTAAAAACATTTCCAAATCTTTTCAAATGTAGATAATAATCTTTTAGACATGATTCTAAGTTATACTTGTAATACGGTCTCTTGTGGCCTTAGTTGTGAGGTAGAACATTGTTATGGCGGACATGATCACTCTGCCTTATTTGAGGATGTTACCCTCTTTGAGCCTATTTGTTGAAAACCATTCCAATCCATGCCAATATTTATATGTCATTATCATAATTACCCTTTGATTTTCATGCTTCACTTGAAGGTTACCATTTTAGGATATCCTCTTTCAATTTGTGTACCGTACTTGAAGGTTACCATTCTAAGTTATCCCCTTTTAACTTGTGTAAGAAACAAAGATTTGAAACACATGAAGGTTACTATTTTAGGATATTCTCCTTCAGCTTATGCAAGATAAAAAACTCCACAACATGCAAAGGTTACCATCATAGGAGCTCCTCCTTTGGTTTGTGTAAATAACAGAACTACATAGCATCTAATTGTTACCATTCTAAGTCCATCACTTGTATCTATTGAACCTATTGTTAAAGAACTTCATTTTAATAAACATGACTTTGTTGATCCTTTCTTTAATAGTCTAATTTTTTGATATTATATTATTGAACCATGAACCATTGTTCATATTTAACCAAATATTCCCCACTTTAGAAATTTTGTGCCAATCTATGAGCCAAAACTAGACCCATTACCTCTTCAAGGGCCATCTTATGAGGACCAAAATGTGTTCAAAGTTGACATTTTACAACCAATTTTTAACCAAATCCATGATGTTATTTTTGAAACACCCATTTATGATGAGTCAACATGTGATGAGTTACCTATTCATATTTTACCTATTTTTAAAGAGCCTCATCTCCTTAATAAGCCAGTCTCTACAAAGTTGTCTCTTGATATTTTTCCACTTGTTGAGGAGTCTCCTTTTGATAGACAAGATTCTATTGAGTCATCTCTTAAGTGGTTCCCTCTCTTTGAGGGGATCCACTTAGATGAGCTAGTCTCTATTGAACCCTTCCTATATGAATCAATTTTTATAGAGCCCATTATGCCATAACATGTCATTAATTGTTTGATACCAAGCATTCAACAAAACATCATTATAGAAACAACCACATTAGATGAGAAAATAACATTAGAGTCAGGTTCCCTTTTTTTTATTGACATCATATTTAGCATTAGAAGTAGAATCACTATCAAAATTGATATCGGATTTAGAGTTACTTGATTTAGACTCAGCTTTAGAAACATAGTACAGTCATGGTTATTATGACATTGGTTACATTTTCCTTGTGGATCAATTTGAATATATTTGTGATCTTTCTATGAATTTTGAGGATGATTAATTCAACATCAACACAAATTCTCCTAGTATATTCTATAAGGATTATGCTACCTTTCATCATTTCATTATCCCCATCCAACATAGCCATTATATTAACATTCCACCTCCTATAAGCATCAATTGGGACTGAAAAAATCACACTTTGTTAAACTACATCCATGGTGACATACCATTTACAAAATATCATGGGGACTGGGACCACATTCATTTAGAAGAACAATTTCCTACTGAAACCTTTTTAGAGGTGTTAGGGGATGATCAAAGGACAAACTTAGCATATTTTAGTGAAACATTTTCAAAGGTGCTAAAATACAATCAAAGTAAAATGTTAACATCTCTTTATGAAACCTTATCTAAGGCATAATGGGATAATTAGGATAAATTCATCAATGAAAACTTCACCAAGGTACCAACAACTAAGCATAAATGTTCTTCACTACTTGATGAAGATGTTATCCAAGAAAAAATCAATATATCTTCCAACCTATAGCATAATTAGATGGTAGCTATTCTCAATATTAAAAAACAACAAAATATGGTGATGTTATCAAGAGCATCTTCAAAGGTCTTCGACCCTACCACAACCAAAATTATATCAAATCTAAAACCAACAATATTATGTGTACCTAAAAATTTTGATCTTCATTTGTTACCCATTCATTATACACTCCATTATCATCCACCTATTCATTTCCCACTTATATCATTTATCCTATGACTAACATTATCTACCATCCCTAGAAACATTTTCCTTTACAGAGGCTATGAAGATATCTTGTCTCAAAGTTTCAAGGAAGCAAAATAAAAAACTAATAGAGATCATGAACACATTATTGAGATCTAGATCTGTAGCAAGTTCTTAACAGAGTAGTTTTTTTGAAAGGGTGTTGGGTAGTAATTTTTATAATTGATTATTTATGTTGTTTCACATTTTGAATAGGATGTGCATCTCCATGTCAGTAAGATCAGCAGAACCATTATTCATTATCCATTTACCCTACACTTTATTTGCCTTGTCTATTGGGGGCAATCCCATATACCATTTCATTCTAGGCATTTTGTACCATTGTGTTCATTTGTCTCATTTGTTTGAACTACATTGACTTGAGGTCTTTTAGGACTATGTAGGTAGCACTCAATTTCTATTAAGATCAACTCAATTACCTTAGCCATGCTCTCACCATTTTATGAGTAGTTATAAGCTTGAATGCTCTCACCATTTTATGAGAAAAGTAAGCCAATCATCACTTGGCAGAAACTTTGTTGCCACTATAGCTAATTGTCTTCTAACCATTTTCTTTATACCATTCCTTTATTATTGACCAAGGCTTCTTTTTAGCCATCTTGCTTACCTCATTTTGATTTTGGTTCCTTTGGTTCTTCACATACCTTTCACAAGAGGATTTTGATCCAATTTCAATAGTTCTAGAATGATGTATTAAATGATAGTCTATGAAAGTAGTTTGACATTTGATCTAGCAAGTTATCTATCATCTTATTTGGTATTATTTATTATAACCACCTATGGGAAAATCAGTATTATATTTGATACCCTTTATTATAACTACCTTAGGGAAAATCAAAATTATGATGTTATTTCCTAATTATAACCACCTATGGGTAAATTAGGTACAACACCTTTTTATCATGCATTATCACATCACCTGGTCATTACTATTATCATTTGACTTGCCATTTTACTTTATTTGTGAACTTTTTGTGACCTAATCAATGTTTCACCACCTTTTGTATGGGAAAAATTACTATGATTTGAGGTCCTAATGGGACTACATAGGTTTTCTCAATTCATATTAAGGTCAACTCAGTCCCCTATTTTCATTACGCTCTCACTATCTTTCAAGCATTTTAAGTTGGTACACTCTTGCCATTTCATGAGTTGGAATGTTCTATATCTCTTAATCCTCAATCGAGCTGAGATACTTATAAAATTACAAAAACATTCAAAAAATCAAAACCATTTTGTTTTATGTGTGTGTTTGTTTGATTGTTGTTTATTTGTTTGGTCTTTTGAGTTCCTATTTGGTATTGCTTTGTTTATTTTCCAAGTACATCTTGATGGTTTACATGGATCTTGATTATTCATATATTGATCTTATGTTATCAAGTTTTTCTTGTTTTATTTTTAAACATTCTTGTTCTTACTTAATTTTTGATTGTTCATATATCATTTTTGAGTTCGGTTCATTTTTGTTTTCCTTTTTCTTTTTCTTTGCTTTTTGTTTAAATGAAAATAGTTATAACTCTGGTTTTGGTCATTTTTACCATTATCCTTGGTTATAGATATTCACATTTGAACCAACCCCATGCAATTGAAATTCCATGTCATTATGAGTTCTTCATACTTATGATTCCTAATTTCTTTTTCTATAGCAATCACTTTATGCTTTGGATTCAAATCTAAACGTCAACATAGATTTGATGAATAGCTCTCAAGGTCACCATGCATAAATTAGGATCAATAGGTTTATCACTCTAACTCTATGCTTAGATGTGCATCTCTTCACATATATCACAATTTTGATCGAATAATTGGTCAACTTTCATCATCCCTTATTCCATTCTCTCCCTCTTTATGGTGAACTACATTGGCTTGAGGTCTACCTAGACTATGTAGTCAGTGATTGGATATTAGACGTATCCCAAGTTAGCTCATCCATATTCACTTTTCTTTTCATCTCTTTCATCACTTTTTGTATCCTCGTATGCTTGGTTATTTGTGGCTTTTTCAAAGCCACTACACCATCACATATATATTTGAACCCACTCATCTTTAATCTGTGTAATAGGTTATATCGTTGAGCTATTGCTTTCCAATTTACCCTAACAAGACACAACATTTGGATCGATTCACAAATCTAAATCAGCCCTACTGGGGCAAGCCAACCATTCTTTATCAATGATCAAAATCAGCCCTACTAGGGCAAAATTGCTTCTCACAATCACATTTTCTCCAAAGGGAGCACATTATTATTTCTTCTATCTTTAGAGACCATATTCTCCTTTTATTCTAATTTTAAGATCTATGGACTTTTTCCTTTGTTATATAAATATTTTAGTGTTCAACTTGTCTCAGGATTGATCAATTTTGAAGCATGTAGATTGCACCCTAGTTTTGGCTATACTCAAAGTGTGTCACTTCTATTTTTGGATTATATCTTTCCCCTTCCCCCCATATTTGGGTCCCATTATATTCTAATTATATTTTGATCACTGATGAAATAAATGTGTGCAAGCACTAGCTTTTATGGATTTACTCTATTCCATGGGTTAATCTCACTTTCTCTCTCTTTTCAAGAGTCCATCCTTCTCTTTCATCCTATTATGTCTTCTTGAGGGGGCATCATGGATAATTTATAATTTCTTTTTGACAACTTTTTTATTTTAAAATATGTTTCTTCACCTGAATGTCTCACTATGCCTTCTCAAATAAGGGGAAATGTAGACATCCAATTCTTAACACCATATATGCTGAAATTGTCAATCTTACTCAAATTGCACTCAAAAGCACAATTTAGGCCAAAATCACTAAAAATATGTTAAATGGTTTGAGTTTGTCTTATACATGTGCTGATTTAGGCTAATGTATCCCTAAATGGGTCATTACATTTTATTTGATTTCAAACTTTTCTTAAATCATTTCAAGTCAAAATGGTGATTTTGCATTTTGGTGCTCTATATCACTCTTTTATTCTAATTCATTAGTACACATCATGTACTTTTGTTATTTTATGTTGAAAAAATCATAAATGGGATAATGGTTCATATGCATCTAACATCACCTTCCAATTCCTCTTGAGTCAAATTACAACCTAGTAATATGACTTTTTGACCATTTTGATTAATTGTGCACCAATTTCCAAAGAATTTCACTAAAATTGATTAATCTTACTTAGGCAAATCAAACCAAATTATGAGCTTAAGTAAGAATTCCATGGTGTAAATAGAATATCTATTTATTAGAAATTGATTCTAAATATCTGCATCACCTAATAACATGATTAATGGGGTGGCATTCATAAGCCATAAATACAACAAATATTAGGTTTATGGGCACCCATGCCTAATTAATGCCTCTTCCTCTCAAATATTTATGAGGATATTATGCAATAGTATATTAATTCATCACCACACATCTCAATCTTGATATGGATGATCACGGTTGATCCTAACCCATTTGAAAAATATATAAATAAAAGGGCAAAGAACATTATTTTTAAGCTTAAATTGTGTAAAATTATAATGCAAGATTCTCTCCACAAGTCATTTGTGTAGTTTAATAAATTTTTTATTTGCAATAGAATAGCTTCATTTGATAGGCATAGATTTGATTTCTTATCTTGAGCCTAGATTATGCATTTGGTGATCTTGAGATGATGGAATATCTTGGCATCCATTTTTGACAAAGATAAGAACACAAATCAAGGGGGAAAACATGCTTGGAGTTGATTTTGGATGGTGGAGTCACTTGGGAAGGTAATATGCATATGTGCTTTCTTTAAATTACTTATTATTATCATTTGCAAACCCCATTGAATAGGTTGTCCTATATTGTTATTTCTTATGCATTATTTTGAACTTTTCATGACTAATTCTTGAACTAATCCTCTTTGTAATCCAAAACTATAGCCTTAATATTTCATCCTTTTGTAGGGTTTCACAATCTTACATTTTCTAGCCTAGATATTGACTGTGACTATTTTGTTATAGATTATTCACCATGTTTGTCTAGTCTACCAACACTCATGGACATCTTAGGGGTCAACATCTGGTGAAGACTGATAAATCTGATAAAATAAGTCCTAATCATCCTATTTCCACTCTAACATCTTACTTCTACATGAGGTTTCGACATAGTAACCCTTTCTCCTCTCCCCTTGTAGTTATAGCCCTACCTTGATCTTTCTTATAGGGATATTTTTAAACCTTGATTGGATATTATCCCTTGAGAGAGATAATTGGTGTTTTATTATTTCCTTTAATAGTATCAACATGTTCCTTTAATTTCTAAAGATCCTTAATCTATTAAAACCTTTAGCACCATCTCAATATCCCTTAAGTATGTGGTCACATTCTTGAGTATGTTTAAGGGAGTTTGACATAGTTGGTATCTTTGAGGTGATTGAGGGTATTGATCTTGTTCCTGATCCTAATTTCTTATTCCATAATCTCGTATTACTCCTTAAGGTTATAAATGTCTTCTAAGACTTATACTCAATAGGGCATCTCATCTCTTAGCCTATGATCCTCTTAGATACTTATGAAATTGATTGTGGCTTCAATTAGACTCATAACACCCTAAAAAATTATCAACATATTCCTTTTATTTACATAAATTTATCATGATCTCAAGCACATAACTAGCTATAGGTGACTATTTAGGTCTCTGACTAGTCTTACCTTCTCTTTGAGTAAGTCTAGTGTATGGATGTTGATGGACCATGTCTACCCATATTTAAATCATCTCTAATTTATTTTCATATATCCTAGGATCTTGAAATACTTATTAGTTTATCCAAGACTCCATTTTATCACTCAACATCCCATCAAACTCTAATCTACATAAGAATTTGTAGGCAATCATATGAGGGTCATACATTTCAAGGTTGAAACTAAGAATAATTATTCATAGGGGAATGAGGGGAATTGAGGATAAAAAACAAGGAATGAGGACAACATGAAAGAGTTTATATCAACTTTGTCTTGAATTGTAAACATTCACAGTTACTATAGTGGCACATGCTTATGCTTGTCAGGAGGTCATACAATGTAGTTATAACAACCACCTTAGAACATGACTTGAGGGAATCCCTTGATCTAACCTATCTAAGTATATAAGGTATAGGATATTTTATAAATATATCAAGGGACCATTACATGATTGAAGACATATCTTTCTTCCATATTTTGCCTTGAATGCTCTGCAACATAGATGCACTTGTCTACAATCTACAAGATGAAGAAATCATGCAGTTTTACTTGTTCCCACCACACACACATGTGAAATGAGGTTGGAGAGTATTATGGTAAGGTGGTATATACTCATGAAAAGATCTCATATCTTTCATTTCTCTGTCACCATGATTAGGAGAGGAGAAAATAAAGAAAACTAATATAGTGTGATTGCCTTACCTTGTTAATGATTGTTCATAAAGGAAAGATAGTCAAAATAATAAAAAATGGCCAAATAATGAAGCTATATAAGGTCCCTTCCTTTACCCAAAATTTTAGATCTCCACCTTCTCTCTCATGTCTGTACCATCTACAAACTTGAAGGGTTCTACCAACCTACAAAGGAGCTCGATGGAGTAAGAGGATTGGTTTTGAGTTTGTCTTGAACCCTCCTACAATAAAACTCCACCAAGATACCTAAAAATGATCCACCTAAAATACATAACTCTCATCTATATATAATAATCTATACAAGTCTATACAACTATAAGAAACACATGAAAAAGTCTCTTTTCTTGCATTTTCTCCAGATCTTTAACCTTGAACCACCATTAAAGGATGAAAAGAGAGGGGACATGAGTTAACTAACCTTTTAAAATAAGAGATATGGTATGGGGAGTTAGAGACACACATTTTGGCAAGTGTGGGTTCTACTTAGCAAGTGGGGAGTGAATATAAGTTTCAAAATGGCATTTTAAAGATATGAAATGCATAGTGGCAACAATATGATAATAAAGGGATCTTTTCAAGACCTTATAATGCAATTTTCATCAAAACACTTTCCCTTTATCAAATAATTTAAATGGAAATGGTCTTATATGAGGTTATTGATGGCTTAAGGTGGGGTGATGAATGTTTGAAAATGCTTGAATGGATAAACCATAGACAATGACATTAAACACATCAATAAACCTTCATATCATGACAAGAGAAAGGTTTATACACCCTTTATATTTTTTTAAATACTCTATCACAATAAAATTTATTTAAAAAGACCCATATACCCATGAGAACCAATATTGACACTCTCCTCTCTCACTCCAAGATCACTATAACCATGGTCACCTCACCAAAAGACTCAAGGCAGCCATGATACAATGGATGCATAATCAAGCTCTAGAACACATAATGATACCTCTAACAGTGATACCAAGGCTCAAAAAATGACTAATAATAACATGACCATGAAATATATCGCCATGAGCAGGTTTAAATGGTTCCATAAAAAATTTTGGTTATAAGAGTTGGCATTTGGTCTTGGGAGGTCAAATTACCAACATTTTGGGTGACTCATACAGGTTGACCAACCTATTGGTCAAGAGAACCCACTCATTTTCATGAAAATGATGACTCATACATGGTATTAAGATTTGATGACCATCTTGGACTAAAAAAAACTAACAAGACATAACAAAGATAACTAAAGAAACACACCTAACCTAAGGAAAACAACAAGATAAGATAATAAAACAACAAAGTAGTAGACTACTTGTGTTGACCACTTATTGAACAAGACAAAAAAATAAAAAATGAAACTAAGGTTACTTATTTCCTCCAGGATCAAATGGAAAACTTGTTTGGTCACTATGGCACCATAAGGTTTGATTTCAATGTATTGATTTGAGTCTACTTAGACATTGCTCACTATGTGAGAATTTACACTTGTAGCTGGGGGTATGGGAATGTTCATGGATTATTGGGGAAGTAGATGGAATTTTTTATTCTACCCCTAGGTGCATTAATTGCTTAGGTAGATCAAACACCCAATTATAATCATTCCATATCTATCTACCTTGCATGATCAACCTCATCTATACCTCAGTCATGAGTTGTTGATGGTTTGTCATACTCTCATTCAATAATTGTTTTTACCACTCAGCTGTTAGGCCTTGGTTAGTGCCTTCATTTTCATTATGAGATTAAAAATGATAAAATTCTATAGTGTTACCTTTGAGACCTTCATCAAGCTTCTCATGGGGTAGATATGGGTTATCTAAACTCAAACAAAAGCTCTCTAAGTCTTCCCAAAAGGCCATCTCTTCATGATCAGTTGGAAAGACATGGAGTTACTTCTCACTCTTATCATTTGCTTATGAAGCATCATGTTAATTACTCATCTCCAACTCTCTCATAGAGTAATAATAAAGGCCCTTTACCTACTACAACTTGGTCATCTTCATCTTCAGTAGAGAATGTCATCTCATCAACTCACTCAATCTCCATCCCATCTTCTCTTGGTGTTTTTAGACTTGAATTGCTTTCTCCAAACTTTAAAACATTAGTGATACCTTTATCTAAAACTTCAATATGTTATTCTACTCCACCATTAAAATATACCATATTGAGTTACTCAATCTCACTCAATAACTCATGATACAAGTGTTGCTAAGGGTCATCTAAATCACTTGGGATGTTTTGAGCTTCAATAATGAACTCATGAAGGTTGATTACATGACTGACTCCTAGAGGAGAAGTTTCATGAGTTTTTTTTTCATTCACTTCATCATCATGGCATTGTGACTACTCCATGTCATCCAAATTCACTTCATGTTCAACTTCTATCTATAAGGATGAGTGGGGGTTCCAATCATGATTTCCTCTTCATATATACTTGAGGTGTCTTCTTCAAAGTGTTCTTGGAACTCAGCTATAGTTGTAAAATGATCAAGTTATTGATGGACTTCCACTTCACTAGTTATCCTTGACAAGTTATTTCCCACACTTGGATATTACTAAGGTGGGAGGGGGTGGGAGGGCATTGCACTTTATTATCTTGCTTGATAATTGCTAAGGTGTTCTTCCATCTTGGAACCTTAGGAGTATCAAACTTAGTTACTATATTCTCCCTCTTCCATTATTAAATTTCATTATCAAATTGAGATGTAATTTGATGCTCATGAGTGTCTATAACATGGAGGACTGATGGGGAATTTTTAAAACATGAAACACCTCCTAAACTAGACTTCATACTTTTCCCCTCTTCTTGACTCTCTCTTTCAAGGGAAGGCATGATATACTCTAGTGTTTTAGCCCATGAAGGGATCCAAGATAAAGTTATTTCAGACTCTTGGGAAGGTATAGGTGGAACTTAAAGGTAATTTAGAACACTTGGAAAGCTTCTTGTCATGACTCCTACCACCCTTCTCTCTTCCTAGTTTGGTTTTGGCAAAGGAGTATCAATTTGAGGATATTTGCATGGGGTAGCAGGAGATGAAGACTTATGAAATTACTTGCATTGTTTTTTTTGTTGTCTCAAGCCTAATATTTCATTAAAAATGATTTGGCTCATTCTCTTAAACTCTTCCAACTCATCAAAAAAATTATGTGTCTTGGAAGGGTGGTTGGGGAGGGAAAAAGGGAGAGTAGTTCTGTTAAGGAGGCTAACCTTGTAACTAATATGGCTTATAGGGAGGGTAAAATTTTCCATGAGGATATTGAGGTGTATGATTGGGTTACTAAGGTGGTTGATGGTGGGTATCATAGGGTTGGTGTGAGCCACCATACTACTGGTAGGGTTCAATATAAGGTTGATAAGGCTCATCATAAGGTTGACATGGGTCATGGTAAGTCTGATAAGAAAGTGAATGACATAAATTTACCCAATAATCTATCATAACTCCTCATGAAACATATGTACAACAGCATGAATTATGAACAAGTACCTTCCTTACCTTTGTAGTGATGACTTTGCAATGTCTCTCAACATGAAATATGACTGCAAATCCTTTCATAAGTGCTTGAGGTTGATTAAGATGAATGCAAGGCTGAAAGTGAGTGATTAAATGGTTGAATCTCATCCCATTAGGCATGTTATAACTATTAGAAACCCAAGTTACACCCTATGAAATAGAGCGCTCAATTCTTCTTAAAACTTGGACTAACATGGGAATAGCCTAAAGTTTGTGGGTGACCTTATCACTAGGCCATATCTATAGATTATGGAGATAGCTCCCCTAGTGCATCTATTTGGCTCAGTTCACTAATACCTACTACTATTAGGGTGTAAATGGATAGATAGTACATAAAATGAATTTACTCTAAGGGGTGGTGATTGACCAATGTAAACATTCATCCACTCAATTTGGACTCTTAATAACACTAGTGAACCAACAATGAACTAAAGCATTGTCTCCAAAGTTCCTATGTATAATATTACATATGAAGGTCCTGATGAGTGACTAGAACTTGGAGGTGAAGGATGAGATGCCTATCTTGAGGCACTTCTAACCAGATTACACTCCAAACATGATCACTAAACTTTGACACTTCATACAACCTACATAAGATAGCTTATAAATAAATAAGTGTGACAAATACATGCTAAGTTAATATTGATACCACTTATACACATTTTAACAAGAATAAACACACTATAATATAATAATGGATAAGCTACAATAGTTTATTCATTAGTCCAAGAGGTCTATCAAGTATTAAACTATGAAGAGTTTCCTCATACCCAAGTGAGGGATACAAATCAAGGAATTAAGGATTGAATATATATGAAAAAAGGAAGATAAAGAGGGGGAGAATTGTATGGAGGAGAGAATTAGGGGTCATAAATTATTGTAATCAACTTATATAGTAGTTACATCAGTTAAAACAATCCTTCAAAACACTCTCCATGTATTGATGTTCTTCAATGACTCCTTAAATATTGAGGTGGGGTAGTGGAGGTTGTGGTTGACTTCTTCAAATTCTATTCAATCATAGCTACATCCCTATTTTTTTAAATACCTCATCTTATTGGTAGTTACAAAATCAATGAGATGTTATTAGGCCATCATAAACCTACAACAATCCATACTCCTCTTAAGCATATTGACCAAGTCAAGAAATTGACTTCTTCCTCCATTATTACCATTGAAAGTGCATTTATTTCCACTTAAGTATCATTTACATGGCACAATATCCTTGTAATAACTCACTTCATCATCCCTCTATGCCAACCTTCAACTTTATTATTGACCAAGTAGGCCAAATAGGATAATTAGGCCTAATAGCCTAATTGTTTGCATTTGGTGACCATGAAAGATATGGTCTTCTTGAGCAGCTCACACCTACAAACTTGCCAAATTAGGTGACTAGGTCACCTTCTCCTTCATTTATGTAGATTGGTTATTTAGAAGATACTTATAGAGGCATTTATAAGAAATTTTTTAGTCATATAATGAATTGAGGATACAAAAAAAGTTCCAAACCTTCCCTCCCAATGATTGGCATCATCCCAAATAGTTTTGTACTTTGAAAATATCTCAAAACCTTGAATAATTACACTTTTTTTCTATTCTATATAATATATGTATAACACAATACTATATGCAGGATCTCCTTTGAGTGATCTATATGTTCCATGTTCTTATTAGATCATTCAAGAGTTTTTGGTTTCCAAATTTTATTTTTTTTGTCAGGTCTAGTCTACAATAGGGTTTAAGTAGGATTTTGGAGGTCCATCATCTTAAAGATGGTTCATAAAGTATGAAAATCTAAACCAAAACTTATTATTATGGATATTAATTCCATTAACCCCTTAAAATTTCTTGAACATCTTGAGTTCCCATGTGAAATTCATGTTAAAATATGAATGTAAGTTGGTAAGCTTGTAGTCTTGTACATGCAATTTGGACATGTTTATATTCTTAAGATTTGTTCAGAAGCTTGAGATCCTCAAAAAAATCTATCTATCATGGATATTAAATGTATTTGGGTGTCTAACTCCTTCTAAGGTCATTTTACCTAAGTCCTTTTATGGTGGGATATCTAAGCACTTGAAAAGATAGCTCAAATTGATTGATAAGGGCTATGTGATTCGAGTTAGTTATTGAGACTAATATATCCTTCTTGTCACATTTTCCTACCTAAAACAAACTTTTAATACATGTACCACCCTTTCACAAATATACATGATGTAAAAATTGTTTAAGAAGATCTGGACACAGTTATATGGTGGTGTGGGCCTTCTAGGCCTAAAATAGAGTTTTAGACCTGATTAGCCTTGATTGCATTTTGGGAGTCTGAGTAACCTATGGTGACTTTGATGGATTCAAAACCATCATATTAACCCCATATTACTTGTTTCTATCCTTTTTCAACTACCTTCAAACACTCAAACTCTAACTTTTCTTCTCTTTCTAAAGTGACTAACTGTAGATCATTGTTTATTGTTAGCTTCAATCATTTGGGGTTTGAGTTCTAGATATAATTTTATCTTATTTTATTGATATGTTGATGGATTTATAACTCTATAGTATGTAATCAGGTTATCAACCATAACTTACCTGATACCTTCTAGATCTATTGTTTGTATGCCTTTATCACCCTTTCCTAGGGTTTCTTGGTAGTCAAGTCTACATAATCCTTGGGTCTGAGTTTTATGCCTTTTCTATCTCAAATGAGTTTATCATTTATTAAAATTATCTAATCATATTCTCAATTTCCTCCTTTAAGTGTCTCATCCCTCAGATGACCTCATCATCATGCATAGACCCCTAATTAATATGTACAAGTATGTTCTTATCAGTCCTAGATCTAATAGGCCTAAAAAAGGCCATTAGTCTCTCCCACCAAAATGAGAATTTTGTAACTTGGGGATCTTTGATACATATCTTGACCTCCCTTTCAGGTGTTTACAAATTCCAACATCCCATAAAATTTGTATAAGTCTCCAACTAACATGTGTAAACCTATTTAGATCTATTAGGCCTAAAGGGCCTATGTAGGCTTGTCAAGTTATTCTTCACTTATTTAAAGTGAACTAAAAGACTTATTTAAGGTTAAGAAACAAATTAAATAAATAATAGTGTTCATCTTTACCTAACCTATTTACATTTCCACTCTTGAATACTCATCATATTCTAATTGTCTTTATCAATAATTTTACCTGTGTGATACTTAGGTCTATTTGGGCCTATGTGTGTGGATTTTCATCTTAAGTAAAAATTTGAGTTCATCATGAGTAGTATCTAAACAATAATATGACCTTAATCTTACACATACTCCTTGAAACCACTTCATTTCTATATTATCCTCTAGGCATGCAAAATATCTCAAACTACAATCATATGTCTGTTCACATCCATCTTAACCCTGAAAGGTCTAATAGGCTACTAGGTCTTCTATTACTCTCAAATAATGAACTAGTCACTTAAAAACATATTATACCTTATAAAAAATCATTTTTCCTTAATATTTCATCCTTTTTTAGGGTTTCATAATCTTACATTTTATAGCTTAGATATTGATTGTGACTATTTTATTGCAGATTGCTCACCATGTCTTTCTAGTCTACCAACACTCTTGGACATCTTAGGGGTCAACATCTGGTGAAGATTGATAACTCTAAGATAATAATTCCTAATATTCCTATTTCTACTCTAACATCTTACTTATGCCTGAGGTTTTAACATAGTCACCCTTTCTCCTCTCCCCTTGTAGTTACAATCCATCCATATTAATCTATCCTATAAGGCTATTTCTAAACCTTGACTATATATGCTCCCTTGAGAGTGAGGATTGGTGTTTTACTATTTCTTTGAAGAGTATCAACATGTTCCTTTAACTCTGGAGTTCCTTAATCTAATAAAACCTTCAACATCATCTCAATATCCATTAAGCATGTGGTCACATTCCTAAGTATGTTCAAGGGAGTTTGACTCAGTTGGTATATTTGAGGTGATTGAGGGTATTGATCTTATTCCTGATCCTATTTTCTTATTCCATAATCCCATATGACTCCTCAAGGTTATCAATGTCTTATGAGACTTATACTCAATAGGGCATCTCATCTCTTAGCCTATGATCCTCTTAGATACTTATGAACTTGATTGTGGTTTCAAATAGACTCATAACACCTTCAAATACTCTTAAAATCTTCCCTTTCTTTACATATCTCAAACACATAACTAGTTTTAGGTGAGTGTTTAGTCTCTAACTAGTCTTATCTTCTCTTTGAGTGAGTCTAGAGTATGAATCTTGATAAACCATGTCTACCCCTATTTAACTCATCTCCCATGTCTTTTCATATATCCCAAGATCCTTCAAGACTTATTAGTGTCTCCAAGACTCCATTTGATCACTCAACATCCGATCAAACTCTAATCTGCATAAGAATTTGTAGGCAATCCTATGAGGGTTATACATTTTAAGGTTGAAATTGAGAATGATTGGTCATTTGGGAATGAGGGTCCTTGAGGATAATAAAACAAGGAATGAGGATAAAATTAAAGAGCTGATGTCAACTTTGTCTTGACTTGGAACCCTTCATAGTCACTATAGTGACACAAGTTTATGCTTATTAGGAGGTCATACAATGTAGTTATAAAAACCACCTTAGAAAATTAATTGGAGTCCCTTGATCTGACCTAATTAAGTATAGAAGGTAGAGGAGATTTTAAAATATAACAAGGGACAATTACATGCTTTAAGACATCTCTTTCTTCCATATTTATGCCTTGAATGCTCTGTAACATATAATGCTCTGTAACATATATACACTTGTCTATAGTCCAAAAGATAAAGAAAACATGATTTTTTTCTTATTCCCACCACACATACATGTGAAATGAGGTTGGATAATAGTATGTGAAGGTGGTGTATACTCATGAAAATCTCTCATATCTTCCATTTCTATGTTACAATGCTCAAGAGAGGAGAAAATAATTGAGTACCCTACTTGAATGGAGAATGCATTATGAGTACCCTACCTTGTTAATGATTGTTCATAAAGGAGAGAGAGAGAGAGAGTCAAACTACAAAAAAATTCCCAAATAATGAATTTATCTAAGGTTCCTTACTTTTCCCAAAATTTTGTATCTCCACCTTCTCGCTCATGTCTATACCATATACAAACTTGAAGGGATATACAAACATGCAAAAGAGATTAATAGAGTAAGAGGATCAATTTTGAGTTTGTCTTGAACCCTCTTGCCATGAAAATCTACCAAGATACCTTATAAGGACCCACCTACAATCTATGTCTCTCCTCTATACATAACAATTTGTAAAAGTCCATACAACTTCAAGAAACACATTAAAAAATATCCTTTCTTGTATTTTCTCTAGATCTCTAACCTTAAAATAACATTAAAGGATGAAAAAAGAGGGAACATGAGTTAAATAACCTTTTCAAATATCACATATGGTATGGGGAGTTATAGAGACACATTTTAGCATGTGTGGGCTCTACTTGTTGGGTGGGGAGTGAATATAAGTTTCAAAATGGGCTTTTAAAGATATGAAACACATAGTGGTGACCATAGGATAATAAAGGGATATTTTCAAGACCTTATAATGGAATCTTCATCAAAACACTTTACCCTTCTTAAATATTTTAAAATGCAAATAGTCTTATATAAGTGATTGATGGCTTAAGGAGGGTGATAAAGGTTTTTAAATGATTGAATGGATAAACCATGGACAATGACATTTAACACATCAATAAACCTTCATATCATGATAAAAGAAATGTTTAGACACCCTTCATATTATTTAAAAAGACTCTCTCACAAGATAATGACTTGAAAAATACCCATATACCATGAGAACCAATCTTGACACTCTCCTCTCTCGCTCTAAGATCATTATAACCACTGTCACCTCACCAAAAGACTCAAGGCAACCATGATACAATGAATTCAAAATTAGGCTCTATAACACATAATGATACCTCTAACAGTGCTACCAAGTCTCAAAAAATGATTCATAAGAACATGACCATGCAAAATATCACCATGAGTAGGCTTATTTGGTTGTCATAGATGTTTTTGGTTATATAGGGATTGACATTTGGCCTTGGGAGGTCAAATTACTAATAAGTACTTTAGGCTTCAATATATACCTTATGTTATTGTAGATGGGGTCCTTTTTAGAAAATATCTTAATTATATGTCGCTTAGATGTGTTGAGATTAAGAAAGTAGGAAAAATTTTAGAATAATTCCATGATGGACCTACAGGAGGTCACTTTTCTCCTAAAAGTAAAACAACAAATATAATGAGGGTAGGTTACTATTGGCCTATCCTTTTCAAATACTCCTATGCATGGGTAATAAGATTCTCAAAGTGTTCTTTCTTCATTAGAAAGCAAAGGTTAGTAGCCTTACCTCGCATGATTAACCCCCCCCCCCCCCCCCCCCCCCCCCCCCCCCCCCACCTCAAGTGTAGGTCAAAAATGGATACTCATAGCCACTAATTAATTTACAAGTGGGTAGATACATTAGCTCTTAAATAAGCTAATGAAAAATCAGTCCTTGATTTCTATGAGAGCATAGTGACTAGGTTTAGAACACCATCAAATATCATATCTGATAATGCATTAGAATTTCTTGGTGAAAAGACAAGTGAGTGGGATAATGAACATGTCATATGCCTAAGCACATATTCAAATTAATACCCCAAAGGGAATGATCTTGCAGAGTCTAGAAAAAAAATTTGATCAAGATCATTAAGAGGACATTTGATGATAATTAAAGGACTTAGCATATAATGTTAAGGATAGCCTTATGGGCTAATAGAATCACTCTTAATATTGTTGTAGGTAACACACCATACATGATTTTTCATCGAGAAGAGGACAAATTACCTATCTCCTTTGATATGTTAGCCTTAGAGTTAGCACATCAGCTAGAACTAATGGAGAATGACCTTGTGGAGGTGAGGATGGAAGAATTGATTGAACTAGAGAAGAAGATGAATTAATACGTGCATACTTTGGAGTAAAAAAAAGCCCAAATGATAAATTATTTGATAGGAGAGCTAGTGTAATAAATTTATAATAGGGCAGTCTTGCTTTGAAGTGGGATGAGGACAGGGCCAAGCTTAGTAAACACAAAATTTTTGACACATTATGGAGTGGGCCCTAAGTGATCACTGGATAAAATAAGCACAATGCCTTCAAGATATTAAGACTCAAAGGAGGATAACTAAGTGTCCTAGTCAATTAGATACACTTGAAGCCTTGTTACTAAGGTTAGTTTGTTATTTTATACGTAGTTGTGTAGTGTGTTTGTTTTCCATAAGTGCCTAGCATATGTTTTATGTGAGCTTTGTTGTGTGGTTTTCCATAAATGCCTTTGTCATGTGGTGTTTTTTCATTTATTATTTTGTGTGGTGTGATTTTGAGTATTTAAAAGGTGTATCAGTCTTCAATTTTAGTTAGAGTCATGCCTCCATATCCCAATAGATGCACTAGGCCACTAATCCATATGTTCAGTAAGTAAGCATCCCCATGAGCTCATCAAATATGTTAGCCAATTTTGGATACAATTAGAGGGTTTTACATAAAAAATTATCAATCAAATATCCAACTTGATTGATCATATTTAAAATATCTTTGTAAATATGTTTAGCATATTTTAAGGTATTTTTGACAAGTTTTAGGTAAGTGTGTTTTCTATTATCATGCTTGTCTAGTCACAACTTGCCTTAGTCAAGTAGGTTTAATATTTAAAATGGGTTTATAAGTATATTTTGAGTCATCTAGTCCATGTCAAAGTCATTATATGTCCCTTTGGTCCATACAAGTGTCTTAAATGAAGTCAAACATCTTATCTAATGTTGCAACTAATTTTGAAAAGCTTCCTTGACCATTTATAACATTTCAAGAAGGAATATGGTAGGAAATGATAGGTTTGTATTATATGGAGGTGGTTAAAACATCACCACATGCCAATTAAAGTTTTAATAATCTCAAGGAATACTTTTTGGTCCAATTCAATAAGTTTCTAAGCAAAATATGATAGTTTTAATTTGAGAAAGAGAGGTTTTCAAAGGGTATTTATAGATTTGCAGAGCAAGGATAAATAAAAAATTAAATGTATTTTTTCCATACTATATAGGTAAAAAACCATGAATTTTAATGATTTCTAGACTCAAATAGGTTAAAAACCTAATCATCCTTCCCATCATCTCTTTGGCAACTCTAGAAGGTTGTTTCTACGCTAAATCGCTTTCTACATTCAAAGAAGAAAATGAGAAACTAAAAGAAATGGTCAAGGCTAGATGATACCTAGATATGGTCGTGCACACTGAAATCAGACGTTGGAAGGTTCTCCTCTTTGGCTGTGGAGGAATGACACCTGCAAAGAAGAAGAGACTAAACACAAAAAATGTTAGATGAGGAGACGGTGGGTTGTCAAGCAAACGCCTGATCCTGGAAGTATGAAGACTTCCTAGAAGGATATCAACCCACTGATTAAAAATAGAATATTTGACTGGTAGAAATGAGAGACAGAATGAAAGCAAATAAAAGATGAAAAATAAAATGCGTACCTAATATTCAGTGAACTATTCTGCACAGTCGCCGGTGTCGGTCTCTGTGCCGGCATCGGTCAGGAAAGGGTGCCGACGTCGGTTAAAGTGCCGGCGTCGGTCAGGGTAATGACCAGCATCGGTTGAGGCAGCAGTTCTTGGATAGGTCTGGTCGAGTCTGGTCGGGTCTAGTTAGGTTTTAGGCTTTGCAGAAAGCTCTGTTGTTTTGTTTGGGGTTTATGCAGGAAGTCTGAGCAGAGTTACAGACTGTGTAATCAGGGGATAGTGGATAGAGGTGTAAAGGAGGAAGTCAGGTCGGGGTTATAGTCTAAGTCTAAAATAGGGGTGATAGTAGTAATAAATAAACAATAACCAGAGAGAAACAAAAACACAGAGAGAGTTACTTACCTGTTATACGCTTGAAGATGAAATCAGAGACATGATTGACGTCATCGATGTGTTGCAAGATGACCGAAGCAGGATTCCTATGCTGAAGAGAGAGACACAAAAGATTGATCACAGATTGATTGGATGCAAGAAAATGGTTGATCACTAGAGTTGATTAATTGCCAGAGTTGGTTGAATGAATGAACTGGTTGGTTGAATAATGAATGAATCGGTTGATTGCCAGAGGTTCATGGTTTTGCTAATTGATCGAAGGATGATTCGATAACTGATCACGAAAATGGATTGACAACCGCATGGATAACGGATAATAGAATAACGGTTCCTGCATTCGGGTTGAGAATGTAGTGCTAAGGAGAACCGACGCTGGCAGGATCATCGACGTCGGCCGAGAAGTGACCGACGTCGGCGACGTCGGTCAGGTGGTGACCGTGGTCGGTAGATGCAAAATGGGGGTAGAGACTAACTTTAGCCTTCTGCTCATTTTGACATGCTGCCAGGGTCAAGACTAGTGGGAAAGTGGTCGACAGGGGTTAAATAGGTGAGGGAGAATAACATGAGGGATGACCAGGGGAGTCGACATGATTTTGGTGTCTACATTTGCCCCTTTTTGTCTTGTTGGTTGTTCTGGACGAACTGCAAGACAAAAATAGGAGTGATTGCCCCAGGTGTGGATAAGGTCGATTTTGTCTTGTTGGTCATTCAAGTGAACTGCAAGACAAAAATAGGAAGAGGTTGGTTGCCTCGATGATGGATGAGGTATTCCCCCTCAAAGCAGAAGTCAAGGGAAGGGAACTGGGAATCGGGTGCTGATTTGACAAAGATAGGATGAAAAAGGGGTGAGGGTGAATGCTACAACAGTCGTGATTTCACGCATACCACTTCACAAGATGGTCAGGTCAAAGTGTTGCAGGTCAAGGGTCGAGGAGTGCCAAAATTGAAGGAACTGGGCCCCAGCATTTAGTCATCTGCTGATTGGGTTATTCAATCTAAGCTGAAGCTCCAAATGGTCATCATGTTCCAGGTATCCTGGGCTCAGGAAGTGCTCCTTGAAACATGAAAAAGTCACAAATAGTGTGGATCAACCGGCTTGTGATCCTATACTTGTGAGGGTCAAAAATATTCTACGCACAATTCTACTAACCAGTCATGAGGTAGCATATATGCAAAAACAACCAAGGCAACATTGCTCTGGAAGGGGTCAAAGTCAGAGGAGATAGGCATGATCTCCAATGGTCATTGGTTGAGGTGGAGGAATGGATGAAAGGATGTGGCCGAGCTAACCTCAGAAGACCCCATGTCAACTGAGTGCTGCCTACATAACCTCTGTGGAAGGGCCTCAGGCCAATGTAGTTCTCCCTAAAAGGGAGGAAGGGTCAAAGGGATGGAATTGGTTTGGGTTGAGGGCAAGGTCATAGTCAAAAGGAGGAAAGAAGGTTTGTCCATCAGAGAGATGAACAAACGAGGGTGGTCGAGCTAACCCCAGATGATGTCGTATCATCTGAGTGCTACCTACATAGCCCCGGTCATAGGGCCTCAGACCAATGTAGTTCGACAAAGGGTCTGAGTGGTAGACAGGTGGTCAAAATGGTCGATAGATTGGTCTTGGTCATGATGAAATGATGAGGAGAAGAGATGATGTTGCAAACTTTTCCAAATGGTGTATTCTGCAACATTGGTTGAGGGGTCTTTCATCCCTAACAATTTTCCATATTCATGATGGATGTATGCTAAAGATGAATTGAGGTCTATTTATGCTTCAGCAAGTATTGGTTTATGCTGAACATAAATGGCGTCTGGTTGATAGTTTCCATGTGTAGTGGTGTCCATAGAAACTAGAGTGAATAGGCTATGGGAGTGGCCTAAAAAAGAGAGATGAGTTGAGTTGATTGACAAGTGATGAAGGTGAATGTGACCAAAGTGCAAAAGAAGTGAAAAGCATATTGCTCTTTCATTGACAAGGACCAAAATGACAGCATAGATAGGGGTTATTAGAACCAAGAGCCCCATTCATGCATGACGTCATTGACCAGATGTTGTGTTAGAACGGTAATCGAATCACTTTGACATTAAAGTGAGCTTGAAGTCCCTTGAGCAGGTGATAGGAGGAGGAAAGGGTAACCCATTTTAAGAGCAGAGATAACTTTGCCCCTTTTTATAGGAGACCCTGAGACAACTGTAAGTCAAGTCCATGACTCATTTTTTTTTTTTGATTGGGGTACAGACTGATCAATGCGGGAAGTCTGCATAGAGATATCATTGTGCTTGGTGGTTAGTTGTGAAGCTGATCAATGTGGGAAGCTTCTAAGATAGTGTTGTTTATTGCCAGAGTAGTCATAGCCATCCTTCGAGGGAGTGGTCTAGAATTTTGTTTAATATAAGGGCTTTTGAATAGTTGTCCTTCGAGGGAGCAGTCTGCCTTTTGATTTTGATATTGATATAGTGACCATGGATATTTTGACATCTTGATGTGTTTTGATAGAAATGTGAGTCATGGACAAGATTATAGAAGGTCAAGGGCTCCCTTTTATTAGGACAAAGCATCCATACATTATAAAAGGGTTATAGAGGAATTGTTAAGAGGAATAGGGATGAAAGGAATTAGGACAAAGAGGACAGGGATTGCTCAAGGGACGAGCTCAAGTTAAGTGTCAAGTGGATGAGTACTCGACTAGCAGTAAAACGGTCACAGATGCAACGCATTAAGAGGCTCAGGTTCTGGTCGTCCATCAAGAGAGGACAGACGATAAGTCCCTGATCCATACGTGTGCATGATAATGAAAGGTCTGAGCCAATTAGGAGCAAATTTGCCCCATTTGCCTTTTTCTAGATTGGTCAGGTGTTGATTGATGAGTGGATGTGAAGCTGGTTGATATGGTCGCTAATTGGTCGAGACTGGTTGAATGTTTGGGTTGAATGTTTGGTTGATTGATATTTGATTGTTGATTGGTCGAGACTGGTCGAATGTTTTGATAAAAGGTTGGTTGAATGTTTGGGTTGAATGTTTGGTTGATTGATATTTGATTGTCGATTGGTCGAGACTGGTTGAATGTTTTGATAAAAGGTTGGTTGAATGTTTGGGTTGAATGTTTGGTTGATTGGTATTTGATTGTCAATTGGTCGAGACTAGTCGAATGTTTGATCGAAGGTAGGGTCGATGGACACTTGGTTGAGATTTAGGATTAAAGGAGTGATTGATATTTGATTGAGACTGGGTTGGAAGGTTGGTTGAGGCATGGATGAAGGTTGAATTCCCCCAGTGGCTAGGGAGAATGTTTGATAGATTGGTTAAGGTCAGTTGAGGTTTAGTGGTCAGATGGACTGTGTTGATGTCAAATAAAGGAGTTAAAGGTGGCAAAGGGACCATAGTTTGGCATGGAGATCCTGATTTAGGTGATGAGGTTGGAGAAGCATGGGTCGGTGTTGATGATTTGTCGAAGAGGTGGTCAACAAGATCCTTGATGAGAAGGGAATCCTTTCTCCGTTGTTGACGAATGACAGCTTTAAGAGCACAACAACACTCAGTGTCATGTCCCGGAGTGTGGTGATAATGATAGAATTTAGAGTTTTCGAACCAAGAGGGTCTTGATCCGAGAGTTGATGAGAGGGACAGTGTTGAAGATTTGTTGATAATGTGGTCGAGAAGAAGGGTGTCATTCCCCAGACATTTATGAATGGCAACCTTGAGGGCACAACAATGCTCGGTGTCATGCCCAGGTGTGCGATGATATGCACAAATGCGAGTGTCATCGAACCAGGGTGGTTTTGGTATGAGAGATTGATATGGTTTAAGAGGCGAGAGATAGATGCGAGAGGACTGCAACAATTGCTGTAACAGCAAGGCATAAGAACCTTCTAATGGGTCTGGATGTTTTGTTGTAGTGAGGGTTGATGACTTTGGTTTGAGAGGCATAAGAGGCATAGGTCCATGGTTTGGAGGAGATATAAGTCTGACGGGTTGATAGAGTAATGGAGGCAACTTGCCTCTGTGAAGTATGGGAGTAGGAAGAACTCCTATTAAAGTGGATGGATGCGGGCCTAAAATTGAAGGTAATGACGAAGGTGGGGGAGGAGGCCTCCAGTGTGGTTTAGTAGCCTTCTTTGGTTTGGGTTGAGGGCCACCTTTGTGTGAGGTGAGGTTAGATGTGGGGCGAACACCGAGAGGTTTAATCTCCTTGGGAATGATGGCCGCCTACGTGGGTTTGGACTTAGATGTAGACGGTTCTTCTCTCGATGGAGAAGGGATTGAAGATGTGGGCTCTTTAAGTGGAAAGAGCGCTAGAGTAGTCATGGCTTCTGCGTGTGGTTGAAGAGTCGAAAAGGTATGATCATCTATGGATGATAAGAAGGATGAAGGCGAGGCAGCTGGTGTTGATGTGGTCAAAGCGTCCTCCAATATGGGAGAGGTCAATGGAGGACTAATAGGAGAAGAAGATTCTTCTACCTGTGGAAGATGAACGGGAGAAGATGGCTCTTCTACCTGTGAAAGACAAACGGGAGAAGATGGCTCTTCTACCTGTGATGGAGGTTGGTTAGGGACAAGAGGTGAAACCGTGTTGACTGTGTGTATATGATGGTCATGAGAGTCATTGGTTATGGTCTGAATGTTGTTGTGGCTAGGAGGATGGTTAGGGAAGGGTTGTATGTACCGTTGTTGGAATTATTTTGTGATGCTTTGAGATGTTGAAGGTTGAGGTTGATTAGTTGTTGTCGAAGATGGTGATCTGACGACCACAGTGTTGGCCACTCCTTTGGATTTAGAATTGGTAGAAGAAGAAGGTCTGGAAGAAGAATGGTTATTGGTTCTTGCATTAGTATTACGCAATTTGACCTTATCTTCTTCAATGGCACGAAGTTCAAGCTTTCGGGCCATGGTGAAAGCCTCGTCGAAAGTGCAAAATGTCTGAATCCGCAAGGTGGATGAGATGTGGCTAACACATGCTCGAGAAAAGAGCTCAATGAGCTCAGGTTGAGGCAAGGAGAAAGAGATATGGTTAATCAAGCCTCTCTAATGGGCGACAAAATTGACTATTGATTCATCGTCAAATTGCCTAATGGAGTAGAGGTCTGTGATCGAAACTTGTTTAGTGATATTGATTGAGAAATGGTCAATGAATAATTGGGCGAGTTGAATGAATGAAAAGATAGAATGTCTAGCAAGAGAGCTATACCAGTCAAGGGCAGGGCCAGAAAGAGACATAGGAAACGTGTGTAGAAGTAACGCATCGTCGTGGGCGATAAGGTAACAAGCATGTCTAAATGCCCGTAAGTGCTGTTGTGGGTCTTCCTTGCTTTGAAAACGAGAAAACTTAGGAAGTTCCCACTGGATGGGATATGGCCTGATAGGGACAGAAGGATGAATGGGCTCGTTGCAAATTTGCTCATATGACAGAGCATTGCTTGAACCAGAGATAGAGGTCTCGAGACTAGTCATTTTATCCATCAGCATTTTGATGAGATCTACTGACGGATTGGCAGATGGAGCACCCCCTAAGTTGTAGGGTGCTTGAAAGATGTTGGAAGAGGCATACGACGTAGTCAGTTGTACCAGTAAGGGCACAACATACGGATGACTAGTCGTAGGGGCAGAAGAGGAGACTAAGGATGGTTGGGTTATAGAAGTAGAAGGCATAAGATGACTAGATACCGCCAAAGGTGGTTACATGGTGGCATTGGCAAAAGGGGAGGTAGACACTCCTACATATATGGGCGCAAGAGTGTGAGGGGTCGAGACAATCAAGTTCTGGTATGATGTAGAACTTGGTTGAATTACGTGTGGTTGAGGGGGTAATGAAACCCCGATGGAGGTCGGTCTAAAAATAGATGGGGAGGCCAAAATTTGTGTATTGGCCATGGTTGGGTTAACAGTTGAGGTGAAAGGCTGAGTCATAAAGGACTGGGCAGCGGATGGTGTCGATGTCATCACCGCTTCACCCAAAAGGTCTCGCGTTGGGTTGTTTGCAAGATAGTGTTGGAGGGTAGTGAGGTTGAAGTCAAGGAGTCTCTCAAAGTCAGGGTCCCCTTCAGGGACAATGAGAGTCTGGGTCGGGGTCAGTCCTGTAGGAGTTCTTTCAGTCTCTGAGTGGAACTCCATGATAGGACTGGTTAAGGGTGGAGTAGATGAAAGAGGATGATGCCTCACGTGATCGACTAGAGCCTTGGCTTGGCTATGAGTCAGAACCATTCAAGGCAAGAAAGAACGTCCTCACAAGCTCAAACAAGCAGATAAGAACTAAAAAGATGAAGAACACAAGCAGATCCTAAAACCCTAAGAGTAAATTATTAGGATTATAGTGGCTTATGCCTTAGAATATGTGTAGAGGAAGATTGGCTTTTGATTCGGGTCTTAGAAGAAGCAGTCTATGGATGGTTTCGGGTTAGTTATGGTGCTCAAGAAGTCTATGTTAGGTTTCGTACAAGGCCTGGTGCTAAGGAGCAAGCTCCCCTCACTTCACGAGTCCAGTGATAAATTGGGCCTGCTTAGCCAAAATATACTTCCCCTAGAGATTATCCTCTGCCAGAGAACGGAGTGGGCTTTCCCCTTGGTGATGAAATCCAAGTAAGATCATCGGGACGGGTAAGGTATCTGTTGGGGGATGAAATCCCAGTCGGGCCTTATCTCAGGTAAGATAAGATGTTTGTTTTGTGCAAGTGGTTTGGTCGTGTAACATCAAGTGGACTAGATTAATTCAATATGCATTTATTAATTACTAAGTGTGGTCTAAGAGATGCAAGCAAACAGAAATGAATGCAAAGTGTTTTAAGTCCAAGTCAAAATGTTTGTTCGTATGAAAACGAATGGAGAAAGAGTTGAAGAATATGAGTTTTGACTAGTCTAAAAGTGCAAGAAAGAAAAAGAAAAGTTCTTTTTAGTCCTGCTTATGATGTCGTTTAGAAGAGATGAAAGAGGTGAAAAGGAAGGAACCTAATGCACCTATATGAATGAAAGAAAGAAAGAACCCAAGGAAGGCCCTAGGATCCCATCGGGTGTGCCATAATGTTTCTACGCTAAATCGCTTTCTACATTCAAAGAAGAAAATGAGAAACTAAAAGAAATGGTCAAGGCTAGAAGATACCTGGATATGGTCATGCGCACTGAAATTAGACGTTGGAAGGTTCTCCTCTTTGGATGTGGAGGAATGACACCTGCAAAGAAGAAGAGACTAAACACAAAAAATGTTAGACGAGGAGACAGTGGGTTGTCAAGCAAACGCCTGATCCCGGAAGTATGAAGACTTCCTAGAAGGATATCAACTCACTGATTAAAAATAGAATATTTGACTGGTAGAAATGAGAGACAGAATGAAAGCAAAGAAAAGATGAAAAATAAAATGCATACCTGATATTCAGTGAATTGTTCTGCACAGTTGCCGGTGTCAGTCTCTGTGCCGGCGTCGGTCAGGAAAGGGTGCTGACATCAGTTAAAGTGCTGGCGTCGGTCAGGGTAATGACCGGCATCGGTCGAGGCAGCAGTTCTTGGACAGGTCTGGTCGAGTCTGGTCGGGTCTGGTCAGGTTTTAGGCTTTGCAAAAAGCTTTGTTGTTTTGTTTGGGGTTTATGCAGGAAGTCTGAGCAGAGTTACAGACTATGTAATCAGGGGATAGTGGACAGAGGTGTAAAGGAGGAAGTCAGGTCGAGGTTATAGTCTAAGTCTAAAATAGGGGTGATAGCAGTAATAAACAAACAATAACCAGAGAGAAACAAAAACACAGAGAGAGTTACTTACCTGTTATATGCTTGAAGATGAAATTGGAGACATGATTGACGTCGTCGATGTGTTGTAAGATGACCAAAGTAGGACTCCTATGCTGAAGAGAGAGACACAAAATATTGATCGCAGATTGATTGGATGCAAGAAAATGGTTGATCGCCAGAGTTGATTAATCACCAGAGTTGGTTGAATGAATGAACTGGTTGGTTGAATAATGAATGAATCGGTTGATTGCTAGAGGTTCATGGTTTTGCTGATTGATCAAAGGACGATTCGATAACCGATTGTGAAAATGGATTAGCAACTGCATGGATAACGGATAACGGAATAATGGTTCCTACATTCGGGTTGAGAACGTAGTGCTAAGGAGAACCGACGCCGGCAAGACCACCGACGTCGGTCGAGAAGTGACCGACGTCGCCGACGTCGGTCGGGTGGTGACCGTGGTCGGCAGATGCAGAATGGGGGCAGAGACTAACTTTAGCCTTTTGCTCATTTTGACATGCTACTAGGGTCAAGACTAGTGGGAAAGTGGTTGACAAGGGTTAAATAGGCGAGGGAGAATAACATGAGGGATGACTAGGGGAGTCGACATGATTTCGGTGTCTACAAAGGTACTTGGGTTTTTAGTTGGTACAGGTAAGAGAGAGAAGGCTGGAAGCTCAAATAATAGGAATGTTATGGATTCCATATAAAATTACATTATTTATCATTAATTTATTTTTTTATCCCATTAAATCTATGAAAAAATTCTAAGAGTGTAAGGGGCTCACAATATTTTATTCATCTAGGCAGGGTCTAGGTTTACCTCTGTTTCTCCACCTCAGAGCTCGATGGAAGAAAATGTTTATTGTGGGTGATTTAAAGGATAAAAGGGAAATTTTTAACGTAAATTTTATCAATTAAATTATATGATAAATATTCCTTTATCAATAAATTGGTGCCTTATACATGGTTTGAATGTTACAGTCCCAGCTACAAGCATGTTTTGGTTGGGTGTTGAGTGTTGTCATCTTAAGGGGTTTTAAAATTTATTTATCAATCATTATAGACCTAAAAAATTTATGCAATATATATGAATTCATCTTGAATTATGGTTTCCTTTACATAACCCATGGTGGCATGGTCTGATTGAAGCATGGTATAGTAAATGAGATGGCCTCCTACAAACCTGATTGCCAAAATTTATCCCAAATAACCACGGAGAGGTCAATAGTGGTGTGTAAAGTAGAATTGGATAATGAGGAATTATTATTTAATGATTTAAATCTTCAATACATGATAATAGTCAAGATAATGATAGTTTTTGTCTACCCACAGGTCTATAGACCTATAGATGGACATTTATGATCCACAAACCTCATTTTAGAGATGTATAGGCCTGAGAAGGACCTAGTTTAGACCTTTAAGCACCCATATATCCATAAACAATACTATAACATCAGTTTGAATAAAATATATGGGTGAATAAACTTCAATCTCCATACATGACTCTTATAGATGGAGTAATCACAATTACTAGCCTATAAGAGAAAATGTATACATTAATAGAAGTCAAAGTGAAGGATACAAGGGCATACTAGCCATGATAATATTCCCCATTTGATGGTTAGTACCTATGAATTAATCTCATGATCTTAATATTTTTACTTCAAGAGACTATGCTTAGGCCTAATGAAACATTATCTCAAATAAATACTATTAGGCCTATACAAGCAAATGTGGAAACAATGAGCTTTGTGACCATTGCAGTGAGCAACTAAAAGGTATGGGAGGATGAAATAAACATAATTTAATTACTCAACCTAATAAATATAGATCAATAAAGATAATTTTAGGTTAAAAATTCATATCTAATAGGCTTGGCAACCAAGAAGCCTTCAATGAACACCTACAGGTGATTGATAGTTAGAATTGAAGAAGTTCCATCTTGTGCTGGGATGGGTAAATTATAATTGAGGTCCAATATTATTTTAAATATGAATTTAATAAAATTTTAATACTTATAGAGACTACTCAATTGGAAAGAGACCTATAAAATAAATATATCTATGTTTGCCTTCAAGAGACCTAATTGCACACTCTTATAGGCCTACCATATTTGATAAAAGAAAATGGATTTGAATGATGAAGTAAAATATTATAAATATGGTTGGTAGAGTGGATAATAACATTATTAAACATTTCAATAATTGACAAGAACCATCATAGTGATATAAATTTTGTAGAGAGGAGTTAAGTCTCAATAGTTTAGTCCAAGAGGCCTAATGAGCTTCTACAGGTTTGTGTGTGTAAGGAAGTGAAAATATGCATGTTGTGAAAATATTTGAAGAATGTACACCTAAATAATATTTAAAAAACATTTTCATCCATATTTAGGGAGTTTAGACCTGGGCAGATAGAAAGTGGCCAAAGCAAGCCTTTAGGGTCATTTGTGTTACAAGGCAAGTACACTTTGAACATAGAAAAGAGGGGTCTGTAGAGGATCTAGTGAATTATAAAGAAATTAAAACCATTTAAAAATTTTGGTATGGATGTTATATACTTCATAAATGTGTTTTGAGTCAAATCCAAACATTTTCATACCCTTTTCACTCAAAATTCCTCTCTCAACTTCATAGAATGAAAGTCTACTAGCCCAAAAAGCAAGTTCTCCATGTGTGAGAATATGTAAGGAAATTAATGGTACTCCTAGATCATGTGGAAATTTTAATAATTCTATCTTGTGAAACTTCTAGGTATTATTTTAGCAATTGAGGCCCTCAGGGCTATAAATAGTCGTTAAGAAGTCATGTCACTTAAACCCTGCTTAAACCTTCCAAAAGGACTTGATAGAGAAGTGTGGCCTCCCAAGTGCCTAAAGTGGATTATAAAAGGATTTAAATGACATTAATTACCTTCCTAACTCTATTTAGAATCTTCTCAAGCCATTAATTGGCATGTGTGCGCTGAGACTATATAAAAAATAGCCTAAATGCATGGTTACAGATTTGTTTATAAGCTGAGATGATGGTGAAAAGTCTCCAAATCAAATAAAAGTGATATATAAGCATTGAAGATATCCTATGTTATTCAATTAACCTTTTCAATGTCTCTTAAGGCAATAAATTAGCCACAAGGTCACTATGTTGAGGAAAAGAGATAATTCTCTCAATACCCTACCCAAAATACCTAATTACAGGCTTTGCAAGGGTGGATTGAAGTATATAAGCCTATAATACATATTTTTAAACATGGTGTAAGACTTTTAAGGAACTCTATATCATAATTAATTCCTAAAATTGGCTCCTAAGTAAGTTCAAAGCTCATATGGTAGGGAGTGCCCTCTAGTATTACCCCTTGATGAGCACATTTGAAGACTAAAGCTTGGAGATGATATTAAATGAAGTAAAATGACCTATATGACCTAATATAGGGTGTAAAAGAGGAAAAAACATGGTATAGATGCTTAAAAAATACAAAACTTGAGTTTGGTGGATTAAAGAGTGTGGTCAAGAAGTTTCAATTTTAATTGTAGATTTGTTAGTTTAAAAGGCATAGAAAAACAAAGGTTGGTGTAAAATCTCTTCAACCATGCCACATGTTAGTTAAGAAATTTGTAACTATCCTTGAAGGTGTAAATGTGTATCCTTGAAAGTAAGGAGTTAGGCTCAAGAGCATAATATTTCCTAAGTAACTTCCTATGCCACTCCTCATTAAATAAACTCAACAACACTTGGTCATGAAGTTCAAGAGACTAGTTGACAACACATTCTCAATTGGCTTGGTGTCAAGATTCATATGTTTATTAATTTATATGATCATGAAAGTAGTTCATGAAACTCTATTATTATCTTTTCTCTCTTTCTTCTTCACTTTTCTTCTATAAATGTAGCCTTGAGAAGCATTGTAAACATCCACATAATTGGTATGGCAAAGCCCTGTTAAATTTGATACTTGATTTACCTCTAAAATAAGAATTCAAATTTATCTTAATCTCCTCAAACTTTGAATTTAATGTTTGGCATGGTTTTGTTGTTGAATAGTAAGTGGTAGTTTGATTCCTTGCAGTCATCTATTTCCTTCATGTCTTTGTGTGAGCAATTTGCCATCTAATAAGTCATATGATGCATATTTAATGGATTTATATGTTTCTAAGTGTGAGAAAAATTATTAGTATCTATTAATAGTACTATTAAGCTTTCACCTTGAATGCTATATGACATTTTGCCTTCATATTGAAGCACTATTGTTAGAGGAGTTGATTTTGAGTATTGAAATCAATTTTATAGTTGTTTTCATAATGTAAGTGTGAACATGTAGTGGATTTATCTTTGGTGTACCACCTCCATATTTTATATTTTGTTTAATTTCTCCACTTCCACTTTTCCTTTCAATCAAATAGGATAGTGATCAGATTTAGGTGTTGTATATGGGAGCTAGCCTAAAATCTAGAGATTCATATGTTTAAATAGGTTACCCACACCTAGAGGTGATTTTATGTTATCCCGAATTGAGAAGGCTTGAGAAACATTCTCTAGGGTATAAATTTGGGTGATAACATATAGTATTTTGGATGTATGTGACCTTGTAAGCATATGAAGTAGAGTAGAGAATTTGAAGAGTCTTTCCTTGTGGCATATCAAAAGACTAAAATGTAAAAAGATAATGCTCTAGAATGCTCTTTATATAGTGCTTAGATGTAATTAAATATGGTTTTGATGTGTGTTAGATATTAATGAAATAGTTCTGTTATGGTTTTCTTAAGAATCTTTTATTTATGTTTAGTGTCTAGTGAGTACTTTGCCTTTAAATCTGTAATTCATTATAATTATACTACATGTTTCTATGTGTTATTTCTGGTTTTTCAAGTAGTAGTGCACTTCTATATTTAATCAATGTTTCCTAAGTACAAATTATTGGATTATGTTTATCTTTGATCTCTATTATGCAATCTATCCCTATAATTAGCATTAACTAGAGTTTTCCAAGAACCTCTGCTAACACACTTCAAAGGGTGTATGCCCTTTGAGTTACAATAGGTTCTAGTTGTGTTTGGTTAGTTTACACTTTAAAGGGTGTATGCCCTTTATATTACAAAGGGTGTGCATCCTTTGAGTTACAAATTCAAAAAATCCTCTTCCCTCTAAAATAGGGCATTCACCCTTTGCAAAGGGTGCATGCCCTTTTAAGATTTCTAAGATTCAATTTTCTAGTTTCCCTCCAAATTTGGATAGTTTTATGCTTGGGGGGTCTGAACCTAGCCTAATCCCTGTTATAGACCAGCCAATGGGCAGTTTTTTAAAATTAATGTGTCTTTTTTGTCTTTTATGACATATCTAATCAGATAGATTTTATTATTTAAAAAAATATATGGGTTTGTAGAGGGGAAAAAGTAGTTTTTGAATATATATTTTTTAATGTTAAATTATTATTTTTAATTATTACTTAATTTTTACATAACATACCTCATTATGGACTATATACATATCTTGACAAATACCTTTATAAATTTTTTACCATTAAACAAAAGTTTATAAAATGTATATCTCAACAATCTACACATTGTTAGCTATGTTTTAAAAATAAAAATAAAAAATGATTTTCATGAAGTTAAGGTCAAAAATTTGTGTTTGTATACTTGTAATTTTAATTTTCCAGTTGTCTTGACTTGGTGTGTGTGTGTGTGGGTGTGTGTGTGTACACACACATGTATATAGATACACATATAGATGTATATATATACATGTATATAAACATACACACATATATATGCACATATATGTATGTGTGTGTGTATACACACACACACATGTATATATACATGCACATATACACAAATATATATGTGCATGTACACACGCACACATCTATACATATATACATGTGTGTATATATACATGTATATATACATATACATACACACAAATACACATATAAATTTGTATATATATATATATATATATATACATACATACATAGCTATAATATATATGTATATGTATTTAAAAAATAATAATAAATATTCTCAATGATATTTTACATTTCAGTTATCCATATATGAAATTTCCTACAACAATTTATTCGTTTACTCAAAAAAAGTATGCTCGTACATATGCAGTCTCCTTTATCTTTTCACAAAAAAGTGTCAAGGCTTTGTCATAAATGCATCCATTTCACACATTTTTATCATCTAGGTATTGAAAAAAGTTATATATTTAGAAACTAAATTTAAAATACCATAATTCATATTCATACATCATTGTCAAATTGTTTTTCTAAGCATCTCTAAAATTCTCTCCAAGTTTAATTATTGTTATTTTCAAAAAAAAGTATCACTTTAAGCCCCCCTTTTTTTCTCCATTATCCTACATCTACCCTTAAGTTAGATTCAATAAGAATGAAGTTGCCTTTTGGCACTTAGAAACACATCTTCTACAAGAACATTACATTGCTTTGATACCGATGATAGTTTTGGTCTTAGATTACAGACTTTTTTTTTCATTTTCATAATACGTGGGATCTTATACAAAATATAGTTCCTAGAATATAATAGACTATAACATAATTGGACTAAACTTATATAAGTTGTTATAATAAATTGTAATCACACAAACTAAATATTCCTATGTTACCTATGTAGTACTAATAAGAACTATTTCCAAAAATTACTTTCATAATTTAATGTACTCAATATGTGCCACATATTCCTATAAATGGGATATTTTCATGATATTATTTAACCTTAATTTTTGTAGTTCTCAAAATTTTGGTTCAACTTAATTTTTGTCACTAAACATTTTACTTGGAAATGTATGCAGATTTGAGCACAAGTTAGTAGGCATGTGGTTTCACATCATGGGCATTATACACAATATCAATCAAATTAGATATATCATTTTCAGATTTCTAAATTTTAGCATATTATTATTTTTGGCACTCATCTATACACGTTTGTATAAAAAGAAAGATTACTCTTGCAGGGTTCACATATACATTGGATTTTGCTTCAGGAGATTTAGGGGACATAAAATTTTGTATGCATAACATCTTCTTTTACTTTGATATGTATACACACATACATTAAAGTGGAGAAAAGTATGAACACTTGAAAATAACTCTTGTGCACTTATTATTCATTGAAGCGCATGTTTCTAGGATGTTTGTGTATTTTTAGATTCTTGGATTTAATTAGACATGTTGTCGCAATTACTCATTTTTAGTGTTCCCCGCACCTTGTTCTAGTACCCTTTAGTTGTCATCTTCCCCCTCCCTAGGGTTTATCACAATTTTCCCTCTTTGTACAACTTAGGAATGTAAATGTATGGTCTTGGCAGGTAATATTTAGGTTGTATGTCCCTCTCCCTCTATGACCCTTATCACACTTTTTCACATTTTTTATTATTTGATTTTGGTTTGCATGTCAATCGGATTGTAATTTTAATTAAATCTATTTATAAAGATACACAAGTGCCCTAGTATATTTAGGTATCTATGATAAATTATCTAAGGCACTTAAGAAGAATCAATTGAAAGTTAAATAATTCGTTTATTTTTCATAGGTACATATTGAGAGCTTGTAAGCATTTATATAAATTAATAAATTACTAAATTGTTCATTGATGCATCAAAGTTCATGTTAGCGACATATTGTATTATAATAATTTTTTTAGGTAATGAATTATTGTAATTATTGGAGTGTTGTATTTGATATTGTGTAAATATTGAGGGGCTTGATAATAATCAAGCTAGGTGTAACATGGGCTCAAAAATACACATTTTTTTCTTTATGACTTTCAGATATATCTTCCTCCTTAGAGAAAAGAGAAGAAGTCCATTTTCTTAGCAATTTAAGAAAAGGCATGAAAATTTGAGTGAAGGACTTAAATTAAATGAGTGCAATCATCAAAATAATTTTTTCCTACCTAATTTTTTTAAAAAACAAAATTAACGATCTAAAAATTACTAAATACAAAACTTGATGATTTGTACATCATTCTCCAATTGTCAAAAGTTTTTAAAACTATCTTCTTATCATTATTGAGCATTATTTTTAACTGTCAAATTCTAATAAATATAATTTAATCTTAAGATATAAACAATTATGTTTAAACCTTAAATTTTTTTATTTTTCTTTAATAATAAAGTTAATTGATTATCACTTACTATTTTACATCTTTTAAAACTAAGATAAAGATTCACATATATTTATGTTGTATTTTAATGATAAAACTAATTAAATAGATATCATTTACTATTTTACATCTTTTAAAATTAAGATAATCCCATTTTAATGATAAGTTAATTAAATAGATATCATTTACTATTTTACATCTTTCAAAGTTAAGTTAATCGTTCACAAATATTTGTGTTGTATTTTTATGTAAATCCATTTGTCCATACTACAAAGTGAAACTTTGAGGTTTCCCAGCAAATTAAATCTTTATTTTTCTCTTTTAACTTTCAATAACTCTATTGCCAAGCCTATTCATTAAACTTGTAGGATTAGGTGGTTTCTTTTACACATTCTAAGGTTCTAAGGTTTAAATGACTCCTTTTATCCATTGTAAGGTTTAAATGATTTCTTTTATATATTGTAAAGTTTAAATGATTCCTTTTATCTATTGTAAAGTTGAAATTTCTTTAATGATGAGTAGTTTATTTCTTAAGTATTATTTTTCATCAATTAGTTATTTTTTGATTATTTTTTTATATTTTATATTTATTAATAAATTAATTTTTAAAAAATCACCTAATTTTTATATAAAATTTACTATTATATATTTGTTATAAAAATAAATTTTAAACTTTTTTCTTAACCATTCATCTTTCATATATATATTTTATAATTTTCAATATAAAAATATTCTTCTATTTTTAATAAATAATAAAAAAAACCTGTCACAATGAAGAAGTGCAATCCTCATAATATATTATTGAAATCTAAAACATTTCAAACTTAATATTATAATATGCTAACATTTAATTTTAACATGTAAACTCTCTTTTATTTTATTTTTCTTTTTCTTTCCCTTTTCTTTTTCCTCCCTTCCACTGGTTGGACTTTTTATAATCCACGTGCGTGCTTTCTTACAACTCTCATCGGATTCTTCCAAAATAAAAGAGAGGCATTTGGATTTCCCATGAAAAGAGAACTCATGACGTCGTGCCGTGTGGACAAATACGATGCGAAACAAAATTCCAAAGTGGCGGGTTGCGCGTGGATTAATTTAACGAGATGCATTCCCCCTCTACAAAACACCACGTGTTTGACTCCACTATAAAAGTACGTGCTCATTCTCTACGTAACAAACACGATTTTATTCCGACTCTCCAATTTGCATATCATCCATATTTAAACTCAAACGGCTAATGTTTAAATCCAAAACGTCTTCGTAGGTTTGTTATGGACCTCATTGTCCCTTCAAAAGGAAAAAGAGGCCCATTTTCTCCACTTAATTATTATATCATATTTATTTTGTGGCATGGGATGCATGGATATAAATTATGTTTTATTTGAGATTTATATTTGTGTGGTTGAAATAATGTTGATCATCGACCGTCTGCATACAACATTCATTATAAGAATGGTCGAGTTTAATGATGCACATATCAGACATGTAAAATTACTTATAACATCTTTTAATGCACAAAAATGATAATGCACACAAAGGAGATAACAATGCACAAGAAAGGAAGCAAAAATAAGAAAGATCAATGCACAAAATGGTAATCAAGAAGGAAGTACAGTTGTACATAATGAAGAAGAGGAAAGGAACATGTGTGCATGGAAGTGCCATGAAGATCAATAATGATCATATTTGATTCATGGAAAACATTTAGATAAAGACAATGTGGATGATCATGGATTAATTTAGACTAAGAAACATATAGAGATGAAGTAAAGGAATCTCTTAGAAGGATCTAGAAAGACAAGTGGAGCCTAATTGGTAGAAAAAGGATAGTTGGAGCTAACGAAGTGGTCACAAGGAGAAGGAGAGGGCTTTAGGAAACCTATAAATGAAAAACCTTGACCTTTCATTTGAGACACTTCAAAATTGTTCAATGTTTGTAGATGTAAAGTTAGTAGAAGAAAATTAGAGTTTCTAAGAGAACATGTGGAAATAAATCTTAGAATTGTTTGTATGATTGTATATTTTATAATTTATTGAAATAAATCTAATGAGATGTAATGATATACTTTATAACGTATGAATAGAAAGGATGGTTATGGATTATGTTTTGATGATGTGTAATTGAGTTTATTGTATTAGTTGTTGGATTTTTGTTATGTCTATGTTGTGTGTTTTTTACTTTAAATCTTATTCTCATAAATGTGTGCTCAATGATCTTTCATTGTGCCTCGAGTGAGCACTTAGTCTTGCACTCAATTGATATGTCAGCATGGGACTATCTTACTTGTTGCTCATAGTTAATTCTATGGATGACAATGAGGTTGAATAATAAATGCACAATAGATACACACTTATTTGATTACGCAATTGGATATCTTGATGTTCATTGTGATTATGATGAGCTGATGATATGTATATGTTGATTAATAATGATGTATTATATATTTTTCTCATAGGAAAACTATTGTTTGAGTTTCAAGATGTATGTGATATAGGATTATGCAATTTATGTTTCCACGAGTTACCATGTTTGTTTCTCTTTATTTTATTTTATTTTGTATTGGATATATTTGATGTTTGACTGGAGTGTCCAAACATAGGTATAGACAAGCATATAATAAGGAAACATGACATTGCATTTCATAACCACATGCCTAAACATGACCTAGGATTCCTTGATCATGTTGTCTATGTTGTATCATTTGTTTCTATACACACCTAGTTTTGGTACAAGTGTGGATACTAAAATATGGTTTTCAATACTTGAAAATGACAACCTTGACACACTTTTGCCACACATTAATTGAGCACACAAACAAGGTCATAATCCTCCATTCTCTCACACTTGGATGTTATCTTATGATTCAACCATTTTTATTTTTTTTTAATACGCCTACATGAACATCCATGTCTAATTTAAATCTACTAAATATCTTGCACAAACATCTCAAAATTCATAGTTCAATTTGCCTATATATAGGTCAGTTCTGCCAAATTTGGTTAGTATCGCAAGTCAACACTGACTTGATTTGGTCAGTACCAAACCACTCCTAAGAATGACTATTTTATAAAACCAACCCCATCCTTAGATTGGTCCATCAACCTAGTGTGTCGATGGCATGAGAAAATATTCAATTGGATCCATATATAAATAAATCAAGGTTCCATTCAAAAGGGACTTGGCACTTATCTAATACACATCAATACACTGTTGCACATTTAGAAAATCTACCCTATTATTTCTAAATTGTAAACCTATCATTAGGAGTAGGCACAAGCTAAGTCTAAAGCATTCTAAATCTGAGTCAAGGAAAACATTATCAAGTATCAAAGTCAAATCAATAGTTGCATACATATATCGAAGGAGTATATTTGCATAATTACACTAGGAGGGAAAACTACACATGGGTTGATTTCCCTCCTTCAAGTATCAGATACATAGGTAATGGTCAATCATTAGAAATAGATGATTTGGTTCAGCTCAATCCATTACACTTTCCTCCATTTTACAAGTTTCTATCCCTCATAAACATGCCTAGGGTTTCACATCAAAGGAGATTGATTTATGGCACTGTGCACCTTATCATGGTTTAAGATCACAAACATGGAGAAAATAAAGATAGTCACATGTGATGATATAGGCATTGTGCCCTAATTTAATGTAGGTTAGTACAACCACTAAGTCAATATTGACTATTGGTACTGACATATATCAACATAAATAACCCAATGCAGATAGTGAATCAATTTCATAATTGAACAAACCACATGCCTATTTTATCCAAATTTTCACTTTCAGAATATGCCCACAATAAATAAATACACTAAAAAATCTAAGTATTCATCCCTTTATTATACTCAATATATCTAACTTATTCCTTTTGTCAAATTAGTAGAATCAATCTCAATCTTTTACATTCAGATGTATGCTTGAATGCCTTATCTTTTTATTTGATTTACATTTCAAAGTTATATCTTAATTATATTAATCTTAACCATTAATATCAATTAGGATAAAACATATTGGTGAATCTGTACATATAGTGATCCATGTCAAACACTAGGTTTACCTTAAGGTTTCATCCTTGTAGGGTTTCAATTAGTCTTAGAGTTTTATTTCAAACTTGATTTCTAATTATTCCCTAATAATACATATTACTCATGACCATGTAGAATGAACATTATTGGTTAATGGTTAACACAAGTAATGAAGATACTCTTTTCATATTATTATACATGGATAATTCATCTTATTTGGATAAATTATGTAAGCAAATGAGTAACAAAGATCTAATCTAAATTCACTAATAAGGCTAAAGTTACCTATGAACAATCCTAAGACTTCCTCCAATCCTATTGTTACAACATCTAATCCACGGTACTTATTATTACACTAGATACCCAAGGGAATGCATGGATCCATTTGTTCTTCATATTATGAATTGTACATCAATATTATCCACCGTATTGATGGACTCATCATGAATATTGAAATTGATAATATAACTACTAAAGATCAATAAGATGCCATGGAGGATAAAAAGTTCATTGAATATCTTAACATGAATGAATCCACATCAGATTGATGCAAGGTTATCATATATATCAATATATGAGTGTATAAAGTTATCCCAAGCTTCAAAATAAAGTATTTAGACCACTACTACCTATACTATCCATATGCCTACACCTCTAGTGACCTATGTGACATCCACCCAAAGTTTGGGAATAACATGAGGCCTTCAACATATTTCAATATCTACTATCCTTATGAAAATTTTACCCATCCCATGATGACTAAGCATATTCCATTTTGAACCTCTCCTAATGTATGTTCCCTTGAGAAGACTATTACAAATTTGCATACTAAGGTATTGCAACTAGATCAAGGTGTAACAAGAGTTAGTCATTCCATGGAATCACATGCTTTGCTTCATAATCCATTAGACCTTGAGATAACAACCTAACCTTTACCAATAGGCTTTGTATATCCCATTATAAAAAGGTGAAGGTGAGCCTAAGCAACATCTTAGATCATTCCATGTAACATGATTGGACTATGCATACAATAACAAGCTCTTAATCAAGTTATTTCCAAGAAGTATTAAGGACTATAAATTGCAATGGTTTTATGATCTGAATCTTCAATCTGTAAAATCATTCAATCTATTGGAATACCAATTCCTAATGCAAATTTTCATCAACAATGATGAGGAGTTATCCTATGTACAAATTACTAAGCTAAAGCATGGTCCAATAATCAATTAGTGACTATGTGCTATGATACAAGACCATGCTAGCCAATATGACCATTGTTATGGATGAGTATGAATTACAAGATATATTTAAAAAATGTTTGCTAACACCTCTCCATAGGTCAATAATATTCAATAGATTTAAATATTTTTATGAGTTATGTCATACAATGAGGGACAAAGAAATAAAGTTAGTTGTTTTGAACACACTTACACATCAAGTTCTAAAACTACTTCAACAATAAATTTTTAAAATAACCCTATTTATAAGGTCAAACCAAATGATAAAAATAATGAGGTGAAGATTACATTCAATGTAGTGTTTTTGTAGAAAAAGGGGCACAAAGTTATCTTAGTTAGTTCTTGGTTTATTAAAACTAGGTGAAAGCATGGGATATTCCATTAACACTCAACATTTGAACACTTAGTTGCATTGGCATCAATCCACATAAGGCACAAGACTTATGCGCTCACCTGAATCACAACTAAGAAGGAATTAGGGCCTTCATTGGACTAGTTGTGTCATGGCACAAGGCTTTATTTAGGGGACTTGACCAATTTGTTGAAAGCTTTAGGTAGATCCATATGTACAAGACTTTTATAGACTAAGCCTAGTGTCATGTGGGTGGAAGCCTTTTGTGGACTAAGACTAGGGTCATATAGGAACTTGAAGGTTCAAAAGGCTGCTCTTACTCAAACTACTCATGCTAGATTCATGCTCCTAACAAGGATAGGAACACTTGGCACAAACTCTATACTTAATCTTGTGTAAGTTATAGATGATATCATTAATGTCTATATATAATACATTAACGACATGAATCAGAAGTACGCATGAACTTTACTTATCATAACTAAATTGAAAATATGACATTATATTTATTTCATAGTCCAATATCAATACAAAAGATGCATAAAATAAACACATTATGTTTTGCTACAACAATCTTCACCATTAATTATAGTTTAAAATAGAGTATAGAGTTTATATCATAATATATGTCTAGTTCATCTAAATTAATGACCCTGAGGCTCACAGACAAACTTGGGTACTTACAAATGGATCCTTCATGGCATTCATACTACTCCTAATTCTAATGGCTATCAAAGTAATGTATATAGAGCAAATCCATTTCACTAGAGCTTTAATGCAATTCTTCATTTCCCTTCTTTCATCTAGCTCAGGCTCCTTAAATAGCATCTAGGAGCATCTTCACCAAGGTGAAAGGTGCACATTGAGTGTCAAGATGGATTCTTTGTTCATCATAACAATTGAATCTATCACCTCACAAATTCTACATTGTAGTCACCATGTTTTTCCAAATCATCGAAAATGCCTTGAAGATCTGGGAACTAGTTAGCCACCTACTAGCTTATGCAAGATATATGTTGCACCATCCAGCTAGTGCTAAAATGCCCAATGGACAATAAATACAAAATTATTCCTTCATGCTGATGTCATGTTGGCATGAATCCTTTATATGATGAAATAAGGGGCCCAATATTACCCCATAAAAAAACACTAGTCCATCCTTGAACTAGGTTATTTTTGGGTATGCAAAACTCAGGTGTATTCTCTTTAATTTCAATGCTAAAGTCCTTAAAGCCCTTAATAACAATATTGATTTATTTGGTGGTGCTATCTATCTTAGTGTCTGCATTAGTAAGCATGAGCACATTCATTTTCTCTAGCTCCTTCCAGAAGGCCTCAACATTGGCCTTTTCCTTTTCCACACTCATATCTAAGATTGTTCCTTACTCATAGGCTTTAGTCTATAGAGTATAAAAAAGTGCTTCTAGGTTATACTCTTGACCCTTAATTTGGTTACTAAGTGCATTGATGCTTCCTATTATTTTCACCCACGTTGACCTACTCACTGAGTATACTTGTGTCATCAACTTATCCTTCACCTCCTTTGCCTACATTAGGTGCACATCTATGATTGAGGCTTGGTTTGAGAATCTTAAGAAGATGGCATATACTACATCTGTGACCTTGTATAATTTAGTGAAGAGGTCTTCTACATCTTTGATCTTATCAACCAACTCTTTCTTCAACTCGATGTTTAAATCTTCTTCTTCTTCTTGTGTTGATGTAGGTTTTAACCTTAGGAGCATCTACTCTACCAACACATAGATTATGTTAACCTCTAAAATGTTTGAAGTATTGACACTGACTATAAGGGATGGTTCAACCATATAGGTTTGAAGAATCTTAAGGACTGAATTTAGTGGCCTGAACTTCATATTTTGATTCTTTGTAGACCTTTTTCCATTTTCTTGCCCTATCATCATTGATTATGTTCTAGTGCATAACTTTAGTGGCCATTCTAATAATTTCATTCCTATATTAGACTAGGTTCATGGTGCAAGTTTTTATAAGGAGCGAGTCCTACCCCTCACTAGGATATTTTAAGCTTGAAGTAGCCACTCTAGGTGCCTTAAAATGAGGCTTATCTATATAGTGATTGAATGCAAATGAGAGTTGTTTTCACATCCTAATTTTGGTGGTTTGGGGGGGGGGCACAATGTCATACATATAAATTTATTCATCCACCCATCCCTTTTATACTTCTCCCTTATGCTCAGCTCCTTATCATCCTTCTTGATGATGGCCATATCTATTTGTATTTCCTCCTCTTCACTAGTGCCACCGCTCTCTTCAATGATTTCCTTAGAGGACTCACTTGTTTGATCCTTAGGGGTTTATTCCTCAAACTTTTCCCTCATCTACTTCTTCCTCCTAATGTTTCTAAATACTCACCTCCAAGTTAATTCCTTTGGTTCCAACATTGCCTTTTTGCTACTAGGGTTCCTCCATTGTCTCTATTTGTTTCTCTAAGGTGCCAGTATCACCTTCTTTTTCTTCAGGCACACCTTTACTACATGGGTGTGCCTCTTATGCATCTTTTTTTGCCTTCCTAGTAGGTGTACTTGGCACTTGCTTGACTATTTTGACTGTTATCCCTAAATTATAAGGAACCTTCATGGCCCTTTTCTCTACCTTGGCCAATTATTTTTTCTTGGCAAGTCTTCACTTCTCTTCAAGTGCCAATTCCTTATTAATTTCTTCCTCGCTCAAGCCCATTTTATTCTAAACCCTTCTCCTCTTATTATATTTGTGGAGGTGGTTTGGAGGGTTATTCATTGGTTGAGGGGCCTATTAGCTCCTCTATTTCCTCAAGTACAGTGGTGCTACCACTTTATATGGATTCTTGTACATCCCTAGTACTTGGCTCGTCTTCCCCTTCTTCTATCTATAGGATATATGTCCCTAATCTATCTTCTTCAGTCTCCTCCTCAATTATAGGCATGAGGGTTGCCTCTTTCTCCATCTCCACTAGATTTATAGTAGGGAACACAATAGGTCCCTTGGTACTTTTCTTGTGATTTTTGCTAGATGAAGCACTCTCTAGCGCGAAGGTCACATGCTTCTTTAGAGGTGGGGGCATAATTTTATCTTTAGAGGTAATTTTCAATTGTATGCACTCCATGATTTCTTCAATATTATATCCCCATTAATTTTGGAGAGTCTTGTCCTGCATATTTGATGCAACTTTCTCATCATTATAAATTAGGAAGGGGTGATCATCATCCTTTTCAAGATTGATTCCTTTCTTGTGTGGTTTCATTTCGTAATAGAGGTTAAAAATCCTCCCATTTATAATCTCTCTTTGGAGGGGATGGATGTTCATTTTTTTAGAGTCATATTCCTCATCCTTGGTGGCCTTGGCTCTAGGATGCATAAAATGGCACCTCATCTTGCTCCTATCTTGATCCATGGTCTTGACTAGAATCTCTAACTACTATGCATTAGGAATTCTTTTTAGCGCTATCATGAAATAATTGGAAAAAAAGTATAAGGCAAATTGATCCACCTTGATAGGTTCCCATCTGTGAGCACTAGGTGCACTACACAAAAATGTTACATCATGGCAAAGGTTATAATTCCTACCAATTTTTAGGGAAGTGCCTGAGGGATTCACCACTCAATCCTAAAGGCTTTGATGTACCTTTCACACCACCCTTACACCCTTATCTTGTACTTCTATGAGAAGTTGGGTGGGCAAATGATGTCTTGGTACTTCATCATAGGGGATTCATGGTTGGGTGGGAATACCCATAGGTGGTTTTCATCTCCATTTGGCACACCTATCTCCTCCATCACTATCAAAATCAACATATACACCCACCTAAAGTTTTTGTGCACTTAATGGCTCTCTTGTGAATTCTTGATAATCTCCTCAGTAATGAACTTGGAGATGTTGAATTTTTCTCCTTGTGCCATGTGGTAGGTGATGTACAAGGTCTTGTTAATGTCAGACAATTAGCTGCTAGGGCAGAATTTAAAGATAACTAGGTGTACCACTATCCTCATGTTGAGGTCTTAGATATCCTTAATGGGGAACACAAACCTTAAATTCTAGTATCCTAGGAGCTTCATGACCATTTGAACTCCACTTCATCCTCCATCATTTCATGGATGTCTTCCCCTATGCTAGGTTATCCCATGATTCTAATAATAAGGTGCATCGAGATCCTCATGTGCTATCTTGTGAAGTAAAATCAGTCACCATGGACTTGTGAGAGGAGGAACTATAACAATTATTTTGGATTGATAAAGCTTGGTAGATTAAATAGTTGGGTTGTGCCTATGGTCACCAATTTATCTATGATGGAGACATCAAATAATGTGGCACCTACCTTGTCTTCTTTCCTATGTCCACCATCCAGTCCTAGTTTAGCTCTTGTGCATTACTCACCATCTGGTGGTTATAATCCTTTAGTTTTCACATGTGTAAAGGACACCCACTTCTACCCCACCATGAATTCTATGGGTAATTGTATGTATATATAGGTGAGCTTTGTGATTGCTTCTATATCTACCTCTATGATGCTTACACCTTCCACCATTTGTGCCTCCCATTTTGTGATGGTTTCTTCTTTTATCACCTATGCTTTCTTCACATCATTATATGCCTATGATCGACCTATAATTAGCCTCTTTTTCCCATTCTAAACCTTCTTCTATTGAATTATGGCTGCTTGATCTTTTTGAAGCCCAAAATTGTGATTAACACTTTTACATAGTTGTGGGAATTGTGACTGTGTCTTCAAATCTCGAGCTTCCTATGTCATTAATGGTGGCCTCATCATTATCTAAAACTATTTATACCTTATTTATATATCAATTTTTCTCCACTCACCTCCTTATCAATTTAAAGTGGAATGTAATCTTATTGGTGGTCTTTCTCTCTAACTTGAAAGGGCTATGGATAACTAGTTCTCTATGGTAGCATTTTCTAGTTTTTGATGATTTTAGCTCTATGTTCTAGTTTAAATTACCATAAAGGTATATAACCTATTAAAATATATAATTTTACCCTTTATATTATATTTTTAGATACCTCATTAATGGTTGGAAGCATGTGGATTTCTTGGAATCTGCTAAACCTATGAAATCTACTAAAATCTACCTCTGAATGTTCATTTATTATGGATCTTTGTGCTCTTACCACCATAGCATTAATTTTTGTAATGGTTTATTTAGTGAAGTGATATGTAATTAAAATGGTCAATTTTCATTGATTGTTAGGTGGGTGCCATTTATATTTATGGTCATTTTATTGCACTTTGTTCAACTTGGCATGACCTTCACACTTCTTATGGAAACCTAGGCACATCACTTCACATGCACATAATTTAGCCTCCTCAGTTCCATATTTTATTAGTACTAAACTCTTTTACAATAACACCTCTCTTTCTTGGTCAATTTATCTACACTTTCATGTCTCTTGATTTGGCCTTCCTTACCCTATACAAATTTTTGTTCTAGTCCTCTAGCACTTCATTCTCTCTTCTTAATTTCTTATACATGAGCATATAGTGCATCTCTATTTGTCAACTTGTATGCATATCTTTCTAAACTTATTAAATTTCATGTGCCCAAAAAATTAGGTGTCTAGCCTTAGGCACTTAGAGAGCAACCATGCTTGACTCACCTGACTAGATTTATATATGTAAGCACTAGAAGATTTATCTTGTGGGCCTAAAAGTGTCACGCTTATTCACTTAACACAAATGAAATAAACATAAGAAAAGTTTTTGGCTTGTACCAAATTTTTATTATTGTTAAAATAAAGAAACTAAATTATGATTAGGAAGTCAGTATCTGATGGTGCAACACCATCCTAGTGACTATATAATTTAATCTATTACCATTGAAATTCCTAGGGAACATTTTACCCATCAATGTGCACATCTTACATGCACCAATCTCTAATATATTGTTGATGATATAAGGTCCCATCCACATAATCTATAATTTTCCTAGGTGCTTGAGGTACTTAGAGTCATATAGTAAGACCTATGTACCTTATATAAATACCTTTCACTTAATGTTATTATCATGTCATAGCTTCTAGCATGCATTTTTTATTTGTTGGCTCCATCTTGCTTGGGCTCATGTCTCATTCAAGTGCCCCAATTTTTCCAGGCATGCACTCAAAGAATCTTGGTCAACTAACCAACCAATATAAGTAATGAATAATGAAGACACTAGGAATTTCATAGATAAAATGGCCTCTATGCCAAACACCAGTTGAAATGGTGTAGCCTTATTCAAGTACTTGTACATAGTGTGATAGGCCCATAATACTGATGACATGTGGTCATCCTAATCTTTGCGATTGACATCAAATATCTTTGTAAGGCATGTCCCCAATATTTTGAATTATTCTATGGTGTCATTCATTTTTGGATGGTAAGGTGTCATTTTATAGTGCGTTACTATATACTTTTTCAATAGTTTCTGAATAGTTTCATTGATGAAGTACATGCCTCAGTCACTAGTCAATCTAAGCAAGCATCCATAGTGACTAATGATATTCTCCCAGATGAATCTTGATGTTATGGTGGTTGTATAATCTTTGGTCAATGCTAATTTGGCCCACTTGGTGAAGTAATCTATGGTATCTAGAATGTGTTGTGTGCCTATGTGCCTTGTAGTGGGAGTAATAGGATCAACAAATTCAATGTCCCATTTTTCAAATGATATTTGGGCAAGGATGGGGATAAGAGGCATCTCATCCTAGTAGTTTGGATTTCTCATGTGCTAATAGATTCACATGTTCTGATGCATTCTTTTACATCATCAAATAGAGTTGGCCACCACAAGCCTAATTGTAGTACTTTATGTGCCATAGCATCTTCATTATAATAGACCCATATAATCCTCTCATGTGACTCTTGAAATACTTAGTCCCATTCATTCTCTAGGACACATTAGCATATGAATTCATCATAACTCAACTTGTATAGTTTCCCACCATTAA